>JALBCR010000079.1:0-140227 GCA_030710515.1 Abscondita cerata
TTCGTTCAGTTATTGTATTGCTTCTATACACAAGACAAGATTTCTCAATGGAGGGCGTTTTGTCTTTCAATTTGGTATAGCATGTGTTGTATATTGTATTATTGTTGTACAGAATGATTTTAATTTTTTTTTTTTTTTAGAATACTGATTAATTTATGACTTAGATTAGGAATATTAATTAGTTTTTGTAGTGGGAATTTGTATTAGTAGTAACGGTGGTGGTATTATTAGTATTAGTAGTTGTAGTATTAGTAATGGAGGAGGTATTATAATAAATAAGTTTTTAGTCAATTTTTAGGATAGTTATTTTTAATTAGAGTAGTCATTAATATTGTTAAATTTTTTTCCGTAATTCTTCACTACATAGTGTGATTAATTTGTTTTAATAGAATTAATAATGTTGAGCTTTTGATGGAAAGGATGTTTAGAAAAGTAATTAATGATTCTATTTGAAGCAATAGGTTTCGTGTAATGATCTATTAGTAATGTATTTGTGTTAGTATTTCTTATAAGTTCTAAATCTAAAAATGGTAATTTTTATCAACTTCTAGCTCTACTGTGAATTTTATGTATTGATCATAGTTGTTCAAAATTCTTAATGTTTCATTGACACTATCATGAGGTATACATGCTATAATGTCATCTACATACACGTATAATAAAAATGGGGTATAATGTAACAATTTAGTGGACTCCGTCAAAATATCATGCATTATTAAATTCGCCATTATAGGCGAGACTGGCGATCCCATAGCTGTACCAAAATTTGTAAATAGAAATTATTGTTGTATTGGAAAAACTAGAATCAAAAATAAAGTTGATAATAAATAGAAATTCATGAATATTTAGTGTAGTGTAATCTTTTAGTTTTTCCCAATATTTTTTAATTACATTAATCGTTACATTTTTAGTTATGTTGGTGAACAGAGAGGTAACATCAAACGAAATGAGTATATAATTATGAGGTATCTGTTTTGATTAGCTTTTTAATATGTTCTACTAACTCATAAGAATTTTTTATGTTATAATCAAAAATAGGGAAAGATTTGACATAATATTAGACATGAACTTAGATAAGTTGTAAGTCGGACTACCAATACATGACACTATGGGTCTCATAGGGTTATTATTTTTATGGATTTTAATTAGACCATAAAATTTAGATGGAATACTGGTATAAGTCATTAATTTTTGTACATATTAACATCTATGTGACCTTTAGTGTATAACGATTTTATGATGGAATTATTTTTATTTTGAAAAGAAATAGTTGGATTGAAAGTCAGTTTTTGTATATTTCTTCATTATCTAATAATTTTGTAATTTTCGATTGATATTCCTGTCTGTTTAACAAAACAGTAGCATTCCTTTGTCGGATCTACAGATGATAATGTCATTATTTTCTTTTTTAAATTTTACAGTATTATAAATAAGTTTTTTAATAAAAAATCTTGTTTATTATAATGAACAGATGTATTATTTAAATGATTGGTAATACAGTTAACTGCTTTACCTCTCAACCGTTCTTTATCAACTTCATCGTGTAATGACAGTATATCTTCCACATCCTTAACAACATTCACGATAGGAATTTTTTGTGATCATAATTATACATGAATTTTGGGTTTAATGCGAGACATTGTTTTACATAATTAGGTATAGGAGTTTTTGTTAAATTGTACACATTTTTCTGTATTGATAATTTGATTGCAGTGTTGGAAGTCGTATAATTTTGGAATTTGTTCTTTAGTTTCGGTTTTTATTAAGAAAAGTTTTTTTATTTTTGTATTTAATATTGTTTTTAGCTTTTAAAATCTCGTGGATCGAGTAAGTTACTTAAATTAATATGATATTGTGTGATTATTTTTGTAGGTTAGAAATTTTGAAGTAAGTAATATCAATTTCTAATTTTAACAAATTAAACTGGAAAGTCTCAATTGTTCTCATCAATTTATCATTAAAAGGCGTGTTTTCTGCTTGAATGATGTAGGTAGATTTAAACAATTGTTGGATATGTGACGGTATGACATAATTATTTTTACACGTTTTTAAAAACTAGTTCTGCAGTGTAGTTTTTAATTTTAATTCGTTTTTTCTAATAGGTTGATCTGTTTTGAAACTTCGTGGCTGTATTTTGTTTTATTACCTGGTGCCATGGTAGTGAATTGTTCATTGTTGAGTTACGAAGGTATGAAGTCTGCGAGTGATGATAATTTCTCCTAATAATGTTCACACAGTTGTAGAAAATCCTTCTTAGTGGAGAACAGGGCAAATAAAACTACTTCAAGTGATTATCTTGCGACGTTTCGGAAACGTTATATTTAAATAATTAAACGAAGTGTTTCCTTCCTCAGGCGCTAATGAAGACACAAAATACAGGTATAAGTTACAAAGATAACAACAGAGCCTATGTAATAAATTTAACAAATTGATCATTTTAGGATCAATTCCAAGAACAACAATATAAGATGACATAAAGTTGATAAAATACTTACTTCGATATCAAAAATTGAAGCCGTTTGTCATTAAAATTAAAATTAATAATATGATTATTTGTCATACTATAAAACTATAATAAATATGTATAAAAAGACAAAATTGACGAATAATTAACACTACCAAACTAACAAACATTAAATTAAATTAACATTAAAACGGTACATTGATATTAACGGCACTATTGTAAATGTGAGATATGTATTTTAAATATGATATAAAATGACCAAAAAGAATAAACAAACAATTGTACGTGTATGTAAATGATAAGGTAAAATTACGACCTAGTAATAAATTCGCGAAAAATACAAATTGCAAATATACCTTATAGATATGCAACCCAAATTACGCTTAAATAACATTATGGGGATGGATAGCAACAATTATTAAACTAAAACTTAATCTTACTAATTATGTTGTTGTAACAAGTATTTAGATTATTCGTGTCTGTTTTGAAGTTAATATTATTTTTATGGACATTAATGTAAATCATTTCAGAGATAATTCTTTTATAATAATTGGATTCAACATCTACAATTATAGGTTCTTCAAAATTAAATATATGTCCTGTCTGGTTATGGTGTAATGAAAGTGCAGTACTATCCATCTTTTTGAGCAATCATATTTGTGATTTCTGATTCTATTTTTTAATTTTTGTTTTGTTTGGCCTAAATAGCAACTATTGCATCCCTTGCAATTTATCCTATACACAAGACAAGATTTCTCAATGGAGGGCGTTTTGTCTTTCAATTTGGTATAGCATGTGTTGTATATTGTATTATTGTTGTACAGAATGATTTTAATTTTTCTTTTTTTAGAATACTGATTAATTTATGACTTAGATTAGGAATATTAATTAGTTTTTGTAGTGGGAATTTGTATTAGTAGTAACGGTGGTGGTATTATTAGTATTAGTAGTTGTAGTATTAGTAATGGAGGAGGTATTATAATAAATAAGTTTTTAGTCAATTTTTAGGATAGTTATTTTTAATTAGAGTAGTCATTAATATTGTTAAATTTTTTTCCGTAATTCTTCACTACATAGTGTGATTAATTTGTTTTTAATAGAATTAATAATGTTGAGCTTTTGATGGAAAGGATGTTTAGAAAAGTAATTAATGATTCTATTTGAAGCAATAGGTTTCGTGTAATGATCTATTAGTAATGTATTTGTGTTAGTATTTCTTATAAGTTCTAAATCTAAAAATGGTAATTTTTATCAACTTCTAGCTCTACTGTGAATTTTATGTATTGATCATAGTTGTTCAAAATTCTTAATGTTTCATTGACACTATCATGAGGTATACATGCTATAATGTCATCTACATACACGTATAATAAAAATGGGGTATAATGTAACAATTTAGTGGACTCCGTCAAAATATCATGCATTATTAAATTCGCCATTATAGGCGAGACTGGCGATCCCATAGCTGTACCAAAAATTTGTAAATAGAAATTATTGTTGTATTGGAAAAACTAGAATCAAAAATAAAGTTGATAATAAATAGAAATTCATGAATATTTAGTGTAGTGTAATCTTTTAGTTTTTCCCAATATTTTTAATTACATTAATCGTTACATTTTTAGTTATGTTGGTGAACAGAGAGGTAACATCAAACGAAATGAGTATATAATTATGAGGTATCTGTTTTGATTAGCTTTTTAATATGTTCTACTAACTCATAAGAATTTTTATGTTATAATCAAAAATAGGGGAAAGATTTGACATAATATTAGACATGAACTTAGATAAGTTGTAAGTCGGACTACCAATACATGACACTATGGGTCTCATAGGGTTATTATTTTTATGGATTTTAATTAGACCATAAAATTTAGATGGAATACTGGTATAAGTCATTAATTTTTGTACATATTAACATCTATGTGACCTTTAGTGTATAACGATTTTATGATGGAATTATTTTTATTTTGAAAAGAAATAGTTGGATTGAAAGTCAGTTTTTGTATATTTCTTCATTATCTAATAATTTTGTAATTTTCGATTGATATTCCTGTCTGTTTAACAAAACAGTAGCATTCCCTTTGTCGGATCTACAGATGATAATGTCATTATTTTCTTTTTTAAATTTTACAGTATTATAAATAAGTTTTTTAATAAAAAATCTTGTTTATTATAATGAACAGATGTATTATTTAAATGATTGGTAATACAGTTAACTGCTTTACCTCTCAACCGTTCTTTATCAACTTCATCGTGTAATGACAGTATATCTTCCACATCCTTAACAACATTCACGATAGGAATTTTTTGTGATCATAATTATACATGAATTTTGGGTTTAATGCGAGACATTGTTTTACATAATTAGGTATAGGAGTTTTTGTTAAATTGTACACACATTTTTCTGTATTGATAATTTGATTGCAGTGTTGGAAGTCGTATAATTTTTGGAATTTGTTCTTTAGTTTCGGTTTTTATTAAGAAAAGTTTTTTATTTTTGTATTTAATATTGTTTTTAGCTTTTTAAAATCTCGTGGATCGAGTAAGTTACTTAAATTAATATGATATTGTGTGATTATTTTTTGTAGGTTAGAAATTTTGAAGTAAGTAATATCAATTTCTAATTTTAACAAATTAAACTGGAAAGTCTCAATTGTTCTCATCAATTTATCATTAAAAGGCGTGTTTTCTGCTTGAATGATGTAGGTAGATTTAAACAATTGTTGGATATGTGACGGTATGACATAATTATTTTTACACGTTTTTAAAAAACTAGTTCTGCAGTGTAGTTTTTTTAATTTTAATTCGTTTTTTTCTAATAGGTTGATCTGTTTTGAAACTTCGTGGCTGTATTTTGTTTTTATTACCTGGTGCCATGGTAGTGAATTGTTCATTGTTGAGTTACGAAGGTATGAAGTCTACGAGTGATGATAATTTCTCCTAATAATGTTCACACAGTTGTAGAAAATCCTTCTTAGTGGAGAACAGGGCAAATAAAACTACTTCAAGTGATTATCTTGCGACGTTTCGGAAACGTTATATTTAAATAATTAAACGAAGTGTTTCCTTCCTCAGGCGCTAATGAAGACACAAAATACAGGTATAAGTTACAAAGATAACAACAGAGCCATATGTAATAAATTTAACAAATTGATCATTTTTAGGATCAATTCCAAGAACAACAATATAAGATGACATAAAGTTGATAAAATACTTTACACTTGTTCGATATCTAAAATTATTGTCATTAATCTAATTATTTTGATTAATTTGTTAACAAAATATGATTAGAAACATATTAAAAAAACATAAAATTAAATACCTAATAATTAATACCAACTAACATTATTAGAATTAATGTTACCTCTGCATTCATAACGTAACTAATAAATGTAAGATTAATGTAAATTTAAATATTGATAAAAACATTAAAAGTGACACTAAATAAATATCAATTGTATTTATATTTATTATAAATTTATTTTGACCAAAGTTAATACAACAATAATTTACTATTTACAAATTTTTGATAAAGTATAAGATCGCCAGTCTCGCCTATAATGGCATTTAATAATGCATGATATTTTGACGAGTCCACTAAATTGTTACATTATACCCCATTTTTATTAATACGTGTATGTAAATGACATTATAGCATGTATACCTCATGATAGTGTCAATGAAACATTAAGAAATTTTGAACAACTATGATCAATACATTTTTTTAAAATTCACAGTAGAGCTAGAAGTTGATAAAAATTACCATTTTTAGATTTAGAACTTATAAGAAATACTAACACAAATACATTACTAATAGATCATTACACGAAACCTATTGCTTCAAATAGAATCATTAATTACTTTTCTAAACATCCTTTCCATCAAAAGCTCAACATTATTAATTCTATTAAAAACAAATTAATCACACTATGTAGTGAAGAATTACGGAAAAAAAATTTAACAATATTAATGACTACTCTAATTAAAAATAACTATCCTAAAAAATTGACTAAAAACTTATTTATTATAATACCTCCTCCATTACTAATACTACAACTACTAATACTAATAATACCACCACCGTTACTACTAATACAAATTCACTACAAAAAACTAATTAATATTCCTAATCTAAGTCATAAATTAATCAGTATTCTAAAAAAGAAAAAATTAAAATCATTCTGTACAACAATAATACAATATACAACACATGCTATACCAAATTGAAAGACAAAACGCCCTCCATTGAGAAATCTTGTCTTGTGTATAGGATAAATTGCAAGGGATGCAATAGTTGCTATTTAGGCCAAACAAAACAAAAATTAAAAAATAGAATCAGAAATCACAAATATGATTGCTCAAAAAAGATGGATAGTACTGCACTTTCATTACACCATAACCAGACAGGACATATATTTAATTTTGAAGAACCTATAATTGTAGATGTTGAATCCAATTATTATAAAAGAATTATCTCTGAAATGATTTACATTAATGTCCATAAAAATAATATTAACTTCAAAACAGACACGAATAATCTAAATACTTGTTACAACAACATAATTAGTAAGATTAAGTTTTAGTTTAATAATTGTTGCTATCCATCCCCCATAATGTTATTTAAGCGTAATTTGGGTTGCATATCTATAAGGTATATTTGCAATTTGTATTTTTCGCGAATTTATTACTAGGTCGTAATTTTACCTTATCATTTACATACACGTACAATTGTTTGTTTATTCTTTTGGTCATTTTATATCATATTTAAAATACATATCTCACATTTACAATAGTGCCGTTAATATCAATGTACCGTTTTAATGTTAATTTAATTTAATGTTTGTTAGTTTGGTAGTGTTAATTATTCGTCAATTTTGTCTTTTTTATACATATTTATTATAGTTTTATAGTATGACAAATAATCATATTATTAATTTTAATTTTAATGACAAACGGCTTCAATTTTTGATATCGAAGTAAGTATTTTATCAACTTTATGTCATCTTATATTGTTGTTCTTGGAATTGATCCTAAAAAATGATCAATTTGTTAAATTTATTACATAGGCTCTGTTGTTATCTTTGTAACTTATACCTGTATTTTGTGTCTTCATTAGCGCCTGAGGAAGGAAACACTTCGTTTAATTATTTAAATATAACGTTTCCGAAACGTCGCAAGATAATCACTTGAAGTAGTTTTATTTGCCCTGTTCTCCACTAAGAAGGATTTTCTACAACTGTGTGAACATTATTAGGAGAAATTATCATCACTCGCAGACTTCATACCTTCGTAACTCAACAATGAACAATTCACTACCATGGCACCAGGTAATAAAAACAAAATACAGCCACGAAGTTTCAAAACAGATCAACCTATTAAAAAAAACGAATTAAAATTAAAAAACTACACTGCAGAACTAGTTTTTAAAACGTGTAAAAATAATTATGTCATACCGTCACATATCCAACAATTGTTTAAATCTACCTACATCATTCAAGCAGAAAACACGCCTTTTAATGATAAATTGATGAGAACAATTGAGACTTTCCAGTTTAATTTGTTAAAATTAGAAATTGATATTACTTACTTCAAAATTTCTAACCTACAAAAATAATCACACAATATCATATTAATTTAAGTAACTTACTCGATCCACGAGATTTTAAAAAGCTAAAAAACAATATTAAATACAAAAATAAAAAACTTTTCTTAATAAAAAACCGAAACTAAAGAACAAATTCCAAAATTATACGACTTCCAACACTGCAATCAAATTATCAATACAGAAAAATGTGTGTACAATTTAACAAAAACTCCTATACCTAATTATGTAAAACAATGTCTCGCATTAAACCCAAAATTCATGTATAATTATGATCACAAAAAATTCCTATCGTGAATGTTGTTAAGGATGTGGAAGATATACTGTCATTACACGATGAAGTTGATAAAGAACGGTTGAGAGGTAAAGCAGTTAACTGTATTACCAATCATTTAAATAATACATCTGTTCATTATAATAAACAAGATTTTTTATTAAAAAACTTATTTATAATACTGTAAAATTTAAAAAAGAAAATAATGACATTATCATCTGTAGATCCGACAAAGGGAATGCTACTGTTTTGTTAAACAGACAGGAATATCAATCGAAAATTACAAAATTATTAGATAATGAAGAAATATACAAAAACTGACTTTCAATCCAACTATTTCTTTTCAAAATAAAAATAATTCCATCATAAAATCGTTATACACTAAAGGTCACATAGATGTTAATATGTACAAAAATTAATGACTTATACCAGTATTCCATCTAAATTTTATGGTCTAATTAAAATCCATAAAAATAATAACCCTATGAGACCCATAGTGTCATGTATTGGTAGTCCGACTTACAACTTATCTAAGTTCATGTCTAATATTATGTCAAATCTTTCCCTATTTTTGATTATAACATAAAAAATTCTTATGAGTTAGTAGAACATATTAAAAAGCTAATCAAAACAGATACCTCATAATTATATACTCATTTCGTTTGATGTTACCTCTCTGTTCACCAACATAACTAAAAATGTAACGATTAATGTAATTAAAAAATATTGGGAAAAACTAAAAGATTACACTACACTAAATATTCATGAATTTCTATTTATTATCAACTTTATTTTTGATTCTAGTTTTTCCAATACAACAATAATTTCTATTTACAAATTTTTGGTACAGCTATGGGATCGCCAGTCTCGCCTATAATGGCGAATTTAATAATGCATGATATTTTGACGGAGTCCACTAAATTGTTACATTATACCCCATTTTTATTATACGTGTATGTAGATGACATTATAGCATGTATACCTCATGATAGTGTCAATGAAACATTAAGAATTTTGAACAACTATGATCAATACATAAAATTCACAGTAGAGCTAGAAGTTGATAAAAAATTACCATTTTTAGATTTAGAACTTATAAGAAATACTAACACAAATACATTACTAATAGATCATTACACGAAACCTATTGCTTCAAATAGAATCATTAATTACTTTTCTAAACATCCTTTCCATCAAAAGCTCAACATTATTAATTCTATTAAAAACAAATTAATCACACTATGTAGTGAAGAATTACGGAAAAAAATTTAACAATATTAATGACTACTCTAATTAAAAATAACTATCCTAAAAATTGACTAAAAACTTATTTATTATAATACCTCCTCCATTACTAATACTACAACTACTAATACTAATAATACCACCACCGTTACTACTAATACAAATTCCCACTACAAAAAACTAATTAATATTCCTAATCTAAGTCATAAATTAATCAGTATTCTAAAAAAAGAAAAATTAAAATCATTCTGTACAACAATAATACAATATACAACACATGCTATACCAAATTGAAAGACAAAACGCCCTCCATTGAGAAATCTTGTCTTGTGTATAGGATAAATTGCAAGGGATGCAATAGTTGCTATTTAGGCCAAACAAAACAAAAATTAAAAAATAGAATCAGAAATCACAAATATGATTGCTCAAAAAGATGGATAGTACTGCACTTTCATTACACCATAACCAGACAGGACATATATTTAATTTTGAAGAACCTATAATTGTAGATGTTGAATCCAATTATTATAAAAGAATTATCTCTGAAATGATTTACATTAATGTCCATAAAATAATATTAACTTCAAAACAGACACGAATAATCTAAATACTTGTTACAACAACATAATTAGTAAGATTAAGTTTTAGTTTAATAATTGTTGCTATCCATCCCCCATAATGTTATTTAAGCGTAATTTGGGTTGCATATCTATAAGGTATATTTGCAATTTGTATTTTTCGCGAATTTATTACTAGGTCGTAATTTTACCTTATCATTTACATACACGTACAATTGTTTGTTTATTCTTTTTGGTCATTTTATATCATATTTAAAATACATATCTCACATTTACAATAGTGCCGTTAATATCAATGTACCGTTTTAATGTTAATTTAATTTAATGTTTGTTAGTTTGGTAGTGTTAATTATTCGTCAATTTTGTCTTTTTTATACATATTTATTATAGTTTTATAGTATGACAAATAATCATATTATTAATTTTAATTTTAATGACAAACGGCTTCAATTTTTGATATCGAAGTAAGTATTTTATCAACTTTATGTCATCTTATATTGTTGTTCTTGGAATTGATCCTAAAATGATCAATTTGTTAAATTTATTACATAGGCTCTGTTGTTATCTTTGTAACTTATACCTGTATTTTGTGTCTTCATTAGCGCCTGAGGAAGGAAACACTTCGTTTAATTATTTAAATATAACGTTTCCGAAACGTCGCAAGATAATCACTTGAAGTAGTTTTATTTGCCCTGTTCTCCACTAAGAAGGATTTTCTACAACTGTGTGAACATTATTAGGAGAAATTATCATCACTCGCAGACTTCATACCTTCGTAACTCAACAATGAACAATTCACTACCATGGCACCAGGTAATAAAAACAAAATACAGCCACGAAGTTTCAAAACAGATCAACCTATTAGAAAAAAACGAATTAAAATTAAAAAAACTACACTGCAGAACTAGTTTTTAAAAACGTGTAAAAATAATTATGTCATACCGTCACATATCCAACAATTGTTTAAATCTACCTACATCATTCAAGCAGAAAACACGCCTTTTAATGATAAATTGATGAGAACAATTGAGACTTTCAGTTTAATTTGTTAAAATTAGAAATTGATATTACTTACTTCAAAATTTCTAACCTACAAAAATAATCACACAATATCATATTAATTTAAGTAACTTACTCGATCCACGAGATTTTAAAAAGCTAAAAAACAATATTAAATACAAAAATAAAAAAACTTTTCTTAATAAAAACCGAAACTAAAGAACAAATTCCAAAAATTATACGACTTCCAACACTGCAATCAAATTATCAATACAGAAAAATGTGTGTACAATTTAACAAAAACTCCTATACCTAATTATGTAAAACAATGTCTCGCATTAAACCCAAAATTCATGTATAATTATGATCACAAAAAATTCCTATCGTGAATGTTGTTAAGGATGTGGAAGATATACTGTCATTACACGATGAAGTTGATAAAGAACGGTTGAGAGGTAAAGCAGTTAACTGTATTACCAATCATTTAAATAATACATCTGTTCATTATAATAAACAAGATTTTTTTATTAAAAACTTATTTATAATACTGTAAAATTTAAAAAGAAAATAATGACATTATCATCTGTAGATCCGACAAAGGGAATGCTACTGTTTTGTTAAACAGACAGGAATATCAATCGAAAATTACAAAATTATTAGATAATGAAGAAATATACAAAAACTGACTTTCAATCCAACTATTTCTTTTCAAAATAAAAATAATTCCATCATAAAATCGTTATACACTAAAGGTCACATAGATGTTAATATGTACAAAAAATTAATGACTTATACCAGTATTCCATCTAAATTTTATGGTCTAATTAAAATCCATAAAATAATAACCCTATGAGACCCATAGTGTCATGTATTGGTAGTCCGACTTACAACTTATCTAAGTTCATGTCTAATATTATGTCAAATCTTTCCCCTATTTTTGATTATAACATAAAAAATTCTTATGAGTTAGTAGAACATATTAAAAAGCTAATCAAAACAGATACCTCATAATTATATACTCATTTCGTTTGATGTTACCTCTCTGTTCACCAACATAACTAAAAATGTAACGATTAATGTAATTAAAAATATTGGGAAAAACTAAAAGATTACACTACACTAAATATTCATGAATTTCTATTTATTATCAACTTTATTTTTGATTCTAGTTTTTCCAATACAACAATAATTTCTATTTACAAATTTTTGGTACAGCTATGGGATCGCCAGTCTCGCCTATAATGGCGAATTTAATAATGCATGATATTTTGACGGAGTCCACTAAATTGTTACATTATACCCCATTTTTATTATACGTGTATGTAGATGACATTATAGCATGTATACCTCATGATAGTGTCAATGAAACATTAAGAATTTTGAACAACTATGATCAATACATAAAATTCACAGTAGAGCTAGAAGTTGATAAAAAATTACCATTTTTAGATTTAGAACTTATAAGAAATACTAACACAAATACATTACTAATAGATCATTACACGAAACCTATTGCTTCAAATAGAATCATTAATTACTTTTCTAAACATCCTTTCCATCAAAAGCTCAACATTATTAATTCTATTAAAAACAAATTAATCACACTATGTAGTGAAGAATTACGGAAAAAAATTTAACAATATTAATGACTACTCTAATTAAAAATAACTATCCTAAAAATTGACTAAAAAACTTATTTATTATAATACCTCCTCCATTACTAATACTACAACTACTAATACTAATAATACCACCACCGTTACTACTAATACAAATTCCCACTACAAAAACTAATTAATATTCCTAATCTAAGTCATAAATTAATCAGTATTCTAAAAAAAGAAAAAATTAAAATCATTCTGTACAACAATAATACAATATACAACACATGCTATACCAAATTGAAAGACAAAACGCCCTCCATTGAGAAATCTTGTCTTGTGTATAGGATAAATTGCAAGGGATGCAATAGTTGCTATTTAGGCCAAACAAAACAAAAATTAAAAAATAGAATCAGAAATCACAAATATGATTGCTCAAAAAGATGGATAGTACTGCACTTTCATTACACCATAACCAGACAGGACATATATTTAATTTTGAAGAACCTATAATTGTAGATGTTGAATCCAATTATTATAAAAGAATTATCTCTGAAATGATTTACATTAATGTCCATAAAAATAATATTAACTTCAAAACAGACACGAATAATCTAAATACTTGTTACAACAACATAATTAGTAAGATTAAGTTTTAGTTTAATAATTGTTGCTATCCATCCCCATAATGTTATTTAAGCGTAATTTGGGTTGCATATCTATAAGGTATATTTGCAATTTGTATTTTTCATGAATTTATTACTAGGTCGTAATTTTACCTTATCATTTACATACACGTACAATTGTTTGTTTATTCTTTTTGGTCATTTTATATCATATTTAAAATACATATCTCACATTTACAATAGTGCCGTTAATATCAATGTACCGTTTTAATGTTAATTTAATTTAATGTTTGTTAGTTTGGTAGTGTTAATTATTCGTCAATTTTGTCTTTTTATACATATTTATTATAGTTTTATAGTATGACAAATAATCATATTATTAATTTTAATTTTAATGACAAACGGCTTCAATTTTTGATATCGAAGTAAGTATTTTATCAACTTTATGTCATCTTATATTGTTGTTCTTGGAATTGATCCTAAAATGATCAATTTGTTAAATTTATTACATAGGCTCTGTTGTTATCTTTGTAACTTATACCTGTATTTTGTGTCTTCATTAGCGCCTGAGGAAGGAAACACTTCGTTTAATTATTTAAATATAACGTTTCCGAAACGTCGCAAGATAATCACTTGAAGTAGTTTTATTTGCCCTGTTCTCCACTAAGAAGGATTTTCTACAACTGTGTGAACATTATTAGGAGAAATTATCATCACTGTAAAATAAAAAATAAATACTAGCTCATAATTTTCTGCACACTGCCATGGTAATTTCACTGCTTCAGAATAAAGTAATTTTAAACAGTTGCACAAATCTCCTACTTCCCTAGTATAAGAATTTGACACCTGTGAGACATTTCACATAAAGAAATCTCTGTTTAGGTTCCTGGAATCAACTGAAATTTTAAATGTAGTTGTTTATTAAATGCATGATAAAAAGTTAATTAAATTTCCATTGTAGTTTCCCTATCTGCTACTTCAGAAATGAAGACATCTGCACCTCTTATGTAGCGTGAAAGTTATGTAGCACTGTTGCCTTTTAATATGCTGTCGACTGTGGATGGCAGTCCTATAATAGTCTTCGAAGGATTCTCCATCCTTGAAGCTAAAATGCCAAATGCATTTCACAACTCTAGGCCCTACTTAGTCTGTAATTAACACTTGGGACTGTTCACTCATGTCTTGTCTTGAGTAAGACGCATTATATTTCTTAATGGGAACCGCTTCATCAGCCACAAGTAACATGAACTACGATTAGATTTGTCCCAGTAAAATTGCTGATTGTGGAATGTTTAAAGTTTCCGTAATTATAGCAGAGCCAAAATTTGAATTACGAAAAACACCACTATCACCACATTTTACCTAAACTTACAATTCTGTGCTTTTACATTTACTACATGCCTTTGTACAAACCTTGGCGCCAATATCTACAAAAATAAATTTGTAGTCGCCATCTCTGATTGCCATTAAGTGAATACTATAAAAGTGTTTGTAAAGTTATAGTATTCTGAGCCTGATAGTGTAGGGAGATTGTATTGCAATGTGCTTGCCATCGATGGCACCTTAAACAATTTGGCATATTCCACCTTCAACAATAGGTACAATAATTATACATACAGAAGTTATATAGTAAAATAATTCACCTTCCTTAAAACTCTGCTTTGTTAAGCTCCATTGTTCACGGAAGTTGGTGGGGGCTTATGTAGACTGGAGCGAGAACTTCCTACTAACGGCATCACATGTTGTTTAATTACTCCAGGAACAGTGGAATGACCTCGAAGGTAATTTCTTGCAACGTCTCACATTGATGAACCATGTGCTAAGTACCTAAAACAAAGTTATTAAGTTTATGTAGGTACTTCCATTGGGTTACAAGTGCTTACGCCAATGTTATGCTAGTCTTTCTTTAACAGTGATTGTGTGTTTATACAACTTGTAAAGTCTGTTAATCTAGGCTCAAGCATTTCAGCTAACATGTTGAATTCACTTAAATTTAGTCTGGTGTATTTAAAAAATGCCTCAGAGTCATGGTCTTTCATTGCCTTGAAAGCATTTAGAAAGCAATTCCAAATCTATCGCCGAAACTATTGATGGGCCTCACTGACCATCTACGTTTCCGTCGCTACTTTTGATCTGTTCTTTTCAGCAGGCCTATTTGTACCGCTACCGTAGTTAGAAGAAGCGTTCGTAGCACTTTCTTTCGGCGTGCATCCATTGTCTATTCTAGATAACTGTTACTGTGGTAGTTAACTGATAAAAATAATAAACAACATAAAAATAATAAAATAAACAAAAAATTTGGTTAGGTTATTTAGAAAGTCAACTGCGCAGCAACACAACTGCTTACTACGAGACGAAGCGAGAATCCGTACGAGCTGTAAACGAATAGCGCATTTATGAACTAAGCGCGTACTTCTGCAGTAATCATTTTTACAGTATTTTAATGACATCGTACTTCTGCGTACGAGCGTAAACCACACGCTTTAGAGTTGGCATTTGTTAACGCAAGTATTTCTGTTGGGAACTGCAAATTAATTATTTAATTAAAGAAGAGTTCGAACAGAGAATCTCACAATTGGAGGTAGACGTAAATATCCGGAGCTATGATTAAAAACAAAAGTTGATTTATACTCGATCGGGGGACCTTCCATGAATGGAATCTTTGTTTGTACACATTACAGATGCGCGATCTTATAAAAGGGTACCGGTAACGACATCTAGAATGTTGAGGTGCTAACATGTGACACGATAATTTGCAGTTTTCCATAAGAAAATTTGCGGTAGTTCTTGAGGAAGGCGCTAAGCTTTAGAGTGGGAAATACGGAATATATAAATGTTTTACGCGGGATAAAAAAGAAGGAGAGGAGGAAAGTTTCTTTTTTGACGTGCGGAGTTCTCCCTTAAGTTCCTTCGGGAAAAAAGTGTGTTATTTCTTCTGATATTTCCTTTTCGAAAGCGGGAAAAATAGTTTTAGTTTTAATAGTTGCGCTTAACAGAAGACGCCGAAAATCTTTGAACGAGATTTGGGAATAATTAGTTTGCGTGCGGGTACAATTGTACGTATGATTTGTTGTGTTGTGACAATTTAATTTTGCAAACGCGGATAAATAATTACGGGCGGAACGTCTTTGTTTTTCTTTTAACTTCTACACGGGCGCGTAGATCTCGCGTGGATTATTCAGATTGGTCTTTTATATTTTATTGTGAGGGTGACATATTAGGATTATTATTATACAATACGATAAGGTAAGAGTAATTTCTTTAATCGCGTCAAAGTCCATAAGCTACGCAATCGTAGTTTTCGGCAATTAACATTGATTTGTATGGTTGTGAGCTGATAGAGAGGAAAATCCAAAAATAAATTAGGTTTAGTTTTCCCCTTGTTTTATTTTTTTTTTTATCGCAAAGAACTTACACGCATCGGAGTTTCTACTCCATCTTTAAGCCGTGCGAATCACGTTTTCCAAGAAAAGAGACTCCGGGGTGAAAGCCAGTTAGCCGCCGCAAAGGTAGGTGGGAAAAACAGCCCTAAGGCTTGGAATGGTGGCAGCGTACAAATGAAAAAAAAAATATAAAATTTTCCAAGTTCTCGGGGACAGGCAATTTTTTTTATTTTAGCTTCTAATTTAAAGGATAAAATTAGAAAAGCCGGTTTTCCATTCTACCTAATAAAAACGCCGATTTTTCTTTTCATTTTTTTTCAACTCGCGCGCGCAGCCGTTACAATGTTCTTATTTACCTTCTATAATGTTTACACACTTAATTAATATTTACATGTAAATACTAGGGTGGGTAAGGCTTAGCATGTTTAGGTTTTAGTGGTTTTCCTGAACCTTGAAGTAAATGGTTTGCCAAATAGACCAATCCACTATTGCACACGGTTTCGTCACCACACTATACAGGTTTATACTGATCTTCTGGGACATAACACTTACATCACAATACAATATTTGTATAATGTACCATACGAATCAATAAATAAATAAATCAACCAGGCCTATAAACAACCCTTCAATTGGGTTCAACACCTCTGATGACATCCCCGGCTCTGTTTGTACTTGAAGTGGAGTTGCGGCGGTGGTGAAAGCCTATTTTTAAAATGTTGAAGCCACCCTCAACAAATCCAAATTTTTCTCGATTGGGATGTTGTATGCTGTTGGGGTACAAAAGGTGGTTCCTGTAAAATAAAAAGAAAAGCGTATTAGTATTCATAATAAAAAAATTAAAGCAAAATTGTATTAAAAATAGTATATTATGCAATCAGTATGTAATGCTTACCATTAGTCGCAACGTGTTGCTCGTGTCTTAATAGTAATTACATACGAATTGCATACACTATTTTCTAGAACTATAATGTTAAATAGAAACGCTAATTTTATAATTGAGCGCTAACTATAGTTACGAATTGTAAAATTTGCTAAAATTTATATTTCACTTTTAGCTACAGTCACTAGTCGATAAGTGCAATAGACAACGGTGTATTTCTATTGGTTCTGAATTAGTATCCTACTCATGCAACATTTGATAATTACCTAATTCGCAATTCTATTGGTTCTAAATCTGTATCGTAATAAAATTTGTATCGTAATGAATTTCATTGGAGTACAGATTGTAAAATCAATGACATACTTTCAATATCTCTAACGGTTGTCCCTCCATGCGCAGAAAACTTAAATCGTTTCTACATATTTGGAAAATATGTTTGTTTAAAATCCGCCGCACTTCTACATGAAGGTAAACCGCCACCAGATCTTAAAGTTATTATACTTCAGTATTTTTCGCATTGAAATTCACAGTATTATGTTAAAAATAAACACAAAATATTATATCTATTTAATAGTATATAATTAATATATTGACTTATTTTTAGACAAACCGGTAACAAAATTTTTTTCCCGATTTTATACCCCAGACAATGACAAAAGGAATTTGTGTGGATTTTATAAAATAATACGATGAACATCAATGCGTACAACACTGTAGTACAAACATACAAAAATTTCGAAGGATTTCTCAAATTGATGTTTAAAATAAAGTCTGTATACTATTGGCGCGGAGTAATAAATCATAATTGCTTGAAATAATTCTTTATTTTCTTGTGAAAGCGGTACTTCTACGGTTAAGTAAAAACCAATAAATTCTAACAAAATACGATCATTGTGCCGCTCTTGCAGCATATCGACCCATCTAGGGTCTGAGAACAATAGTTTAATCTGTATAAGCACGTTGCCATCAGCCCAAGTACTGACGAAACGAGAATCATAGCCGTAGATGTGATTAGCAATACAAAATAATGGTATATAATACGCTAGAAGTAAAATTTGTAATGTGATCTACTATACAAATAAAATAAATAACACATAACCACATAATAATTCATATCAAGGTAGATTTTACTATTATAATATATTTACCTACTAAAATATGATTTTCCAAACGTATCAGTACTTACGCCACTGCAATACAGGTTTATTACTCCGCGCCAATAGTATACTGAGTATAGGTGTTCCCCATTATAAGCTCTTTTCCCTTACAACTTTAAATGTGCGTAATGATTAGTAATATTTGTGTATTCTACGCATGTATACACCAATTTTTAGCAAATCAGAACAACAATATCGTTTAGGTATAAAATTGGGGGAAAAATTGTCTTAAGTTTAAATGAAATTTGGCGAGTACACTAATGATAATGTGTAGAATAAAAAAATTGAATCTGTTGCTCCCAACCTTTAAGTTTGAAATCATGGAGCATAATATTTTTAAGTTGTGGAAAAAAGCTTTTATTGAGAAAAACGTAGGTAGGCTATTAATATCGAGAGATTTAAAAAAAAACAGTAAGTCATACATTAGTTGTTTAAGTATTAATTTACATCTTATTCTATCAAAAAATGGGACACATTTTTTTAATAAAAAGAACAAAAAATCGTCTAAAAAAAATTATAGTTCGAGTTCATTCGTTTTATGTATATAATTATTGGAGTATCTAGTAATTATATGGTTTTTGTATCCCGATTGATCGATTAATCAAGCGGACACTTGTGAATGGCTATCCTTTTTTATATATTGAATACATCGTATACATTTGATGGAATACATCCAGAATTTCTGAAAAGTTTGGGAAATTACTCTTTGAAGTGACTATTTATGTTTCTCAATGATATTTATAATACAGGTGAGAACCAATAGATTTAAAAAAATATAAAGTCGTGACAATTTTAAAGAAAAATAAATCTACAGACTGTAGGGACCAAAAGAATTATACATATATTTTTTTTAAATAAATTTGAATTTTTCTCAATTATTTACGGTGTTCGAGATTTAATTAGGAACTCGAGCGTTTAAAGGGAAGTCGGTCGCTAGAAGCCGAGACGTCCAGACGGTGATAATACGAGGAAAAGCGTTGTTGTTGAAGTAAGAGGAAGAACAGCGAAGTGCGTTTTTGTGAAAATTTTGATATTTTAATAAGAAAACGCGAAGAAAGGGGTAAGTTATTTTTTGTCATAAAATAGATGTCTGCATAAAATCTGAATGGTAAAAATTTTGTTTTGCTAGTTTTATGGGTATTTAAATGAAATTTGCGTTAGTGGCTTATTTGGATTAAATTGCACGCACAAACTAATAAGCAAGGGTTGATGAGGTTGACGGTAATACCATTGATTATAAAGTTACTGGTAATACAATAAAATAAAAGGTTTAACATTGTAGCGTTGATTTAAGTAAATCACGATTGCAGACTTTTTTGAATAAAATTGTTAACTAGTTTCTTTGTTTCGATAAATTGAACCACTAAGGGTTGAGTTCTAAAATAGATTTAATAATGCACGCATTTCAGATGTTTGGTGGAATTTTTGAAAGTGGTAAATTTTTTATGTAAAGTAATGTTTAAAGTTTCCGAATAAAATAAAGACATCCCTTAAAACTTATGAATCAAAATTAATCCCAATTGATAATGAAAATATTTTGAAATTATTTTCGTACGTAATAATTAGAAATTGTTTTGGTGAATAAACGAGAAATGCTTAATTAAAAATCAGGTATGCGTTTAAAGGGTACAATGCAGTTGTAGGAGGGTTTTGTCCTTAAGAATGAAAACAATGAAACAAATAAATACAAATTAGGTAACGGCTGATGTATCCATTTACGAATAATATTATGTAAAATTTTAATTTATTAGATCATAATCAAACAAGTTGAAGTAGTAAATAAAAGGTGTTTTTTGGTAATTCAAAGGGTGTTTACAAATTAGTTATATCATTAGCATTTCTGCACAGTTCGCGGTTATTATTCAGGGTGATTGGCCGATGACCAGTAAAACCCGAGGCCATAGATGATTTGTGTTAAGGTACAAAGCATAAGTTGTCTTTTTATTGGGCGAGTTTAGTGCCGATGTGGAAACGACTTCACGTCCAGGTATGGCTGTCTTTGGTGACGGGCGAATGATGATATCCGCTAACAGTCTTTTGACTTCCTTTACATTTTATGAACTAGATCAAATAATAAATAATTCCTTTCGCTTAAAAACAGAGTAAGTGAGATGTTGTTGCTAGCATACCGCATTACAGGCGAAATATCCTGGCTGGAGCGGCGAGATTTGGGGCTAGATTACTGATTTGGGCGAAGTGACTGTTATGGTAGGCTCCTATACCAAAGGTCTACACGCTGGGACATTCTGACGCGTTGAATGATTATGTTTGATGTTTGAGTTGTAGGTGTTAAGAGTGGTGTGTGCACGTGATAGGTTTACTTGCTCGTTGGTCGTTTACAGTTTGTCAGAAGCATGGGTGTCTGCTGTACTGCTCACGATGCTCAGACAGCCGATTTGTTTTAAAGAACAATAGCTTGGTTGTCCAGTTCATGCCACACTGTTTGTTTAAGTTTACAGTAATTTGCAATACGTTACGAGACAATGAAAGTCATTTGTCACGGTGTAGGTACACATGTTTGTAATCATGTATGACGACGACAAATACCAAGTTTTCATTTCCTTATATATTCGTCGGGAAAGCGCGGCCTCGAGCCGAGCGAGGAACCGGAGCATATTGACCACATGCGACTTATATATTCGTCGGGGAAGTTACAGTAATTTGAAACGTTACGAGACATGAAGTTTTTTTCCGAAGGTACACTTCATGTGTAATTATGACGACGACCACATGACTTTATGGCTATATTCGTCGGGGAAGCGCGGCTTTGAGCCGAGCGTGGAACCGAGGCGGATACAACAGGACTATATATATATTCGTCGGGGAAGCGCGGCTTCGTGCCGAGCGTGGAACCGAGGCAGTATTACGACCAAATTTTCTATCTATTCGTCGGGAAGCGCGGCTTCGAGCCGAGCGTGGAACCGAGCCGAGTAGTTTAGATGACCGGTGGCAGTACACCCCCCCTTTCTTACTTGCTGAATGAGTACAGTATGTGTATCGAGCTTTTGTGTATCACTTGATGTATGTTACATCACTATACAGTGATTGCATCCTCTTGCGACCAAGACTATTTTATTATTTATGCTCACCATAGAGTGAGAAGTTTGAGCGTGTCTACATTCAGGAGAACTTTTGCATAACTGTGTGATGTAAGAATTGCTATTGATGTTACCGTAATAAGGTGATGTACTTGTACCATCAGTAAAATATTGAATTGCTGGCCGAACCATATACGTGCAAAACTAAAAGGAGAATGATACTATGATGGAATAGACCGTATATTCTAGTATCACTGCAATTGCAACCAAACTCTAAGCTGTTATGTGTTTGCCCACGCATAACGATATAAACGTTTGTTTCTTTTTTTAGGCATGAGGTGTTTGCCGATTTCCGGACAGATCAGTCCAGATCCATTGTGTTTGGACCTGCCGTTTTTCCTCCAACATAACTAGTCATATTACTATATTTTAAATAACATAAATGAAATACGTTTTATATCATTTTTCTGTTTTGAATACTTTCGGTGTGGGTCACGACAACCTGATTTGGCTTAACGTAAATTACTGAGGGTTTTAGGGAGGTTTTCCCTCTTAATTTTCTAAAAGTGACTCCCTCCCCGTTAGTAATGATGATAAAAGAAATAATAAAGTAATTATTTTGCTAAGGTCCCAGATAAGCCTTTTATTTGGTTCAACATGCTAACCTTGTTTTCCTGTTCCCTATTATAACCTAGGTAGATGTCGTTAAGAGATTCTGGTGTCCACAACAGGAAGGCGCTCCAGGTCAATGCCGAACCAGGTCTATGCAAGTTAAGGATAAGTAGTTTTCTTATAGGTAGGTTAACACAACGTAGAGAAAGACGATCACGTGCTATGCGAGTATTTTAGCGGTAAATTTAAATTTTAATGGTTTAGATACAACAGTTGACAAGTGTAATTTGGGTTGCATATATTTAGGAGTAGTAGAGGTATGGATCATTACAAGACCCAACTACTTATCGTCCAATAAGTTTGTTAAGTGTAATTTATAAGGTTTTGGAAAGATTGATTTTTCAAAGAATTAATCCGTTAATAGAAGAGAAATTACCAATTGAACAAGCAGAATTTCAATCCGGTAGAAGTTGTGATCATTGTGGCATTAACAACGCATATCGAAGCTGGATTTCAAAAGAAACTTAAAACTGGAGTTGTCTTTTTAGATTTAACTGCTGCATACGATACCGTGTGGAAAGAAGGTTTACTTTTTAAATTATTTAACGTTATTCCTTGTTCCAAAATTATTTCTTTTATTAAAAAAAAATATGTTGTCTAATCAGAAGTTTAGAGTTTTTGTTGGAGATAAAAAGCAGTAAATTTAGATTTTTAAATAATGGTCTTCCACAGGGATCGGTTCTTGCATACCTATTCTTTTTAATGTATATATTTTTGATCTTCCTTCTTTACAATGTCAAAAATTCGTCTAAGCAATTTCATTCCAACATTCGGATTTTTTCGAAATTTAAAATAAACTATCTGTTGATTTGCGTATTATGGAAAATTATTTCAAAAAATGGCGATTATGCCCCAATCTTAAAAAGACAGAGGTTTCCTGTTTTCATTTAAATAATAGAGAAAAAGTAGAAAACTTAATGTTATCTTTAATAATACAAAGTTAAATCATAATTTTAACCCAGTTTATCTGGGAGTAAGTTTAGATACGTTTTTAATTTACAAAGATCATTTAGAAAAAGTCAAACAAAGAATAAAACAAGAAATAATGTCATTCAAAAATTAGCTGGAACAACTTGGGGAGCAGATGCAAAGACACTTCATACAGCTGCATTGGCATTAGTTTATTCTACAGCAGAATATTGTGCTCCTGTCTGGTTGAATAATTATCATACAAAAAAAAATAGATGCCCACTTGAATTGCACTATGCGTATAATTAGTGGAACCATTAAATCTAGACCTCTTGATTAACTTCCTGTTCTTTGTAATATTACTCCATCGAACATTCTACGAAAAGCTGCGTTAAAACGAGAATGGGATAAATGCCAACTTAACAAAAACTTACCGATTTGGAATGACATTCACAACCCTCCTACTAAAAGACTTAAATCTCGAAGTCCTATATGGTTGCAAGACTACTTAAGCACGGTTTTTTCTGAAATTGAAGAGTGGAAAAAAATATAAATGGAGTTAATGTTTTCAATAAACATCTCATTGATGACCCAACAATGGAAGTCCCGGGCTTTGATCAAAAAAGAAAAATTTGGTCAATAGTAAATCGCATAAAAACAGGCCATTCAAAATGCAACTCTATGTTGTTCAAATGGGGTGCGATTTCTAATCCAAATTGTGACTGTGGAAACGAACCAGAGACCGTTACACATATTGTGTAGGATTGTCAATTAACAAAGTTTAAAGGAGAGTTTCCAAACATTCATAATTTAACGGATGAAGCTATATTATGGCTTACGAATCTGAAGGACATCTGAAGTTCAATAATATTTTGTATTCTTGTCCGGTTTATCTGTTTTTCCATTATTTGGTTTTGCACTATTTTTTCGTCATTGTCGTGACCGGTCCATTATATGTCGTCATGCAATGGCTGTGCTGTTATATTTTATGTTCTTATTTACGTAAAATGTGTGTCTTACGACATCTCGTGTAAAACAGGGACACGTGTGAATAGTATAAACTAAGAAAAATGCCAACAGTTAACTGTAACGACTTGTGTGTGTGTTAAAGTGCATGGCGCTTTGATGAGCGAAATGCTGCATCAGGTGTTCTTTCGTTGCGTGTGTACTTCTGTACAAGTTAATCTTGGCTTTATCGAGACACGTGTTGTTTTACGCATTAAAGTTATCGCTTAGATAGCGCCATGCACTTTAACACACACAAGTCGTCACAGTTAACTGTTGGCATTTTTCTTAGTTCTTATTTACCTTCTATAATGTTTAAACACTTAATTAATATTATTACATATGAATACTAAGGTGGGTAAGGGTTGTCATGTTTAAGTTTTAGTAGTTTTCCTAAACCTTGAAGCAAATGCTTTGCCAAGACGAACCAATTCACTATTGCATACGGTTTCGTCAACACACTATACAGGTTTATACTGATCTTCTGGGGCACCATACATAACACTAACAATATTTAATATGTACCATACGAATAAATTAATAAATACATTATTAGCTAACGTATTATTTAAAGAGGTCGTTTTGTATTTGTATTTCTCTTATTAACTTAACAGCTTAACAAGGATAACATCAACAAATTTCGTTTCCTTGTACGAACAGTTTTGATACCAACTTAATGTTAATCTCAAATGACTGCATGTCAACGTTATTTGTAAGTAAAAGACCAAAATAAAAGTACGTAATTCCAATCAACAAACAAGTAAATAACAAATGGTTGGTATCAGTGCCCACATGTATGCCGATGGTCATCTCGTGATTTAATGCATACATGTCATGGAATAAATCAAACAAATGGACTTTAGAGAATTATAAAGAAACGATCTACAAGGTAGATTTATAACTTTTGTAACAATATTAAGATTAAAATGTTGTAATTTTTTATCAAAAGAAAAAAGAAAAGTTCAGTTTTTTAAAAAAAAGAGTGACTATTTCGAATTTTTAAGTGTAGTTTGGGTTGTCTATACTATTGCAGTTGCAAAAGTCGATAGTTCATTCAATTAATTAGACTTGTTACTCCTGGTAATTACGTGTAGAAAATTGTTAAGATTCGTACCAAGATTGACGTCAAAATTATTTGCGATGAAAGTGAAATCACGAAGATGATGATTTTGCGAGATTCGAGGATACGAATATTGAATCGTGACTTATTACAATTAAAAGCAAATTAATAGAATAACAGATGCAATCAATTAAATTATTTCAGTTTACTTACATTCAGTATTTAGTAACCCCATTTTTTTACAATTACAAAATGCACCTACAACATCAATTAAATCGCCGTGTGCGAAATTCAAAGATACTAGTAGCAAAGGTTTCAAACTTAATTGAAAATGTAGTAAGTTAAGAAATTAGTAATTATTTTAATGGCACTAAGAAGTTTAAATTCTCGATCTGTTTGACGTTTCACGCTCTTGCAACAATAATTTTGCGAATAAATCGCTTAGCTAAATATTCACGTAAACCGGTAATTACATATTATTTAACATATATTCGATACGCTATAATTTATAAAATGGCCTCACGAACGATTATTGTGTTTCGAAATTCTAAAAGTAAATTAATCTTCCGTAATTTGCATTAAATAGTGAGCATTATATTTACAAAATGTTTGGATTAGTCAACGCGTTCAATTCTGGGATAGTGTTTACAATTATTTTCTTTCGCCATTTGGTTTTTACAACGTTGTTAATGTACTTAAACAATGATCGTTTAGTTTATACGAGTGTGGAAGGAGACAATAAGTGGTCAATCAATATTGTTTCACTTTCTCTTTTATGCATTGGATTAAAAATTTTAAGTGTATCATGTAAAGATCTATTACTCTAAAACTAATCGTTTTTCAAAGATTGTAATTCAAAAAGATTTAGTGAATTTGTACATACAAAAACAAAAAAGTATTTTTTTTACAATTTAAATATCCCCATTTTAATTTTTTTGAGTGTAGATGTAAGTAAGTGTAATTTACCGTTTGGTATCAACATTAAATTTTAATTTCAATCTATACATTATAGAGATACTTAAGAATGAAAATATGATAAAAGTTCTGTACCACTAGAAGATATGACAATGACCTCTTAAATAATGATTATAGCTCACAGAAAGTTATACTTAATTATAGGTATATAATTTGCGTTCAATAAAAGTATATTTTGAAAATGTTTAATAACCAACTTATTAAGACGTCGATAATAATTTTTGACATTAATTATGGGACTTTCAGTTTTCAATAAAATTGTGTTTCTGTTAGAAGTTAAATCATTTATCTCAATTTAAATTTTATCATTAAAAAATTAAGGCGAGCAATTAAACAAAAAGTAAGATGTGATTATGATTCATATTGTGCAATTATATCATTAGTTTTAATCGGTAAAATAGTAATGTTTTAGGTATGAATTGAAAATTGTCGATAATAAATGATTGACCTTTGATTGTATTAATTAGGTGTACTACAGAAGCTTCTTCCACAGTGATGTAAAAATAAACATTGCGAAGGTTGCTGAAGCAATTATTTATTAACTATTTTACAACTATTTTGTTTCAGAGTAATTCGATTTAAATAAAATGCGAAAGAAATAAAACGTTGTAAAATTTAGTTATAGTTTTTTAATCTGTCATGTTTGTTTCAATTGGATTTCCTAAAACACAGTATTATACATTGTTTAAAAAATAGTTTTCAATTTATTCATTTATTTTTAATTTATTGTTGCGTCTGGAAGAAGTAGATGACCCACGTACTTTCTGTTGCATTCCATATCGGAAGTTTTTTGAATACTTTGTCTAAGGATATAAATATAAATACACAGATTGCAAGTCGTGTAGTGATACCCAAGGGTAGAATTAAGATAGCGGGCTTGCAAAGAAACAAGATAATCAATTTTGGGTTCAGTGGTTTCAAAATTTCACTAAACAGTTTGAAGGTGATTTGGGTTTATAAGTTAAAAAAAAATATCTAAAACACATTTTTTACATAAGAAAAATGAGAAGTAGTAATTATAGAACCTTTTTGTTTATAAATAAATTATGTGTTTTCAATTTTTGTTTATGTGTTTTTAAACTTTCATCGTATTAATCATTAGATATAGTATTTAGAACCATCGAATTGTCGAGAAAGATTTTTAAGAAAAAATTTTTTTCACTTACCGCCTTTAGTACACAAACAAAAATAGCTATTTATGTTACTAGTGACGAAACGCATGATTTTTGTAACAAATGTTCACAGGAGTTACAAAAATCATGTTTCGTTAAGTGCACAATACATTGCTTTAAAAAAGAATTAAACCTATTTCTAATCGAGTGACCGATGTTACCATGGTTACCGTTTCCAAAATAAATATCAGAGCAATTCTGACAAGTTCCAAAAATGTTACTTTTCGTAAGTATTACTTTGATCATGAAAAATATCACTTTATATGCAAAATTAGAAAAAATATTTAGATCACCAAAATGTTGAAAGGTATTAAGTTGTTCAAAATACTTCATAAACTTTCTACAAAATTTTCAAAAGAAAAAAATTGTACTAGATATTCGTGGAAAAATAAAAAGAAAATTAAAAGAAATCTTTAAGTTGCCAAATCATA
Organism: Abscondita cerata; assembly: GCA_030710515.1. NCBI lineage: Eukaryota > Metazoa > Arthropoda > Insecta > Coleoptera > Lampyridae > Abscondita > Abscondita cerata. The sequence continues at coordinate 28,075 of JALBCR010000079.1, forward strand.
AAAAAAATTAACTTGATCAAAACTGCATGAGTTTCCTACACGCGTCTCGTGCAGTCTTAAATTCGATATCAGTGAAGGGATCAATTTTTCTATTATAATCTCTAAAATATTTTTCCTGGATTAGTTTTGAGGTTTCATTCCACAAAGTTTTGACGACAGATTATTTGTAGTTTTCTCCATTCGTTTTGCGCATGTTACGAGGATATATTGAAAAATTATTAGCCTACTATAGAACCAAACAAAAATTCAATGTCAAAATATTTTATTACTGAACATATTCTCCTCTTAATTGGATACATTTATTACAGCGAACCTGCAACGTCTCTAGACCTTTCAAAAAAAATGTTTCTTCTTGCTCTGCAAACCAGACCTCCACAGCTTCTATTACCTCCTTGTTGGAAGAAAATACGACTTTTTAAACTTTTTTCAGTTGAGGAAAGAGGTGATAGTCGGACGGAGCCAAATCGGATGAATAAGGGGGGTGTTCTAGTAATTCAAACCCTAAATCACGAATTATTTGCATGGCAACATGAGATTTGTGTGCAGGGGCGTTGTCCTGCAAAAACAAAACACCTTTGGATAGCTTTCCGCGTCTTTTCTCTTTAATATTTTTCCGTAGAGTGGTCAGTAATGTCGAATAGTAATCTCCAGTTATTGTTCTACCCTTATCCAAAAATCAATCATGATTACTCCATGGCAATCCCAAAAACTGAAGCAAGAACTTTTCCAGCAGATTTTTGGACACGAAACTTCTTAGGTCTTGGAGAACCAGAGTGTCGCCATTCCATCGATTGTTGCTTTGTTTCTGGATCGTAGAAATGTACCCAAGTCTCATCCATAGTAACAATTCGGTTTAAGAAGTCTACATCGTTTTCAAATCGAGCACAGATCGAACGCGATGCTTCTACCCTTGCACGCTTTTGGTCAACATTCAAACATTTGGGGATCCATTTTGCAGCAATTTTCTCATGTCCAAATTGACGTGAACCATATGATGAACGCGTTCGTATGAAATATTCAGTGCTTCAGATATCCGTTTTAGCCCAATTCGACGGTCTGATAAAATCATGTCATGAACTGCATCGATATTTTCGGGGACTGACACAGAAACTGGCCTTCCCGATCGGTCATCAATCTTCAATGGAAAATTTACCTCTTTTGAAGCTTGCATTCCAATTTTGACGGTCGCATACGAAGGACATTGATCACCAAGGGTATTAAGCATATCTTCGTAAATCTGCTTACCTCTTAACCCTTTTAAGTACTCGATACTCCAATTTTTGGATTTTCACAATTTCAGTGGACATCTTTTTTCATTTAATTTATTGCGTGACTCTGGTTTACTTTTTTGACGTCAAACTTTACACTGACACTTCTAATAAGTTATTGTTCGTTGCTATGGTAACGCATTATTTTGTTTATGCAAGGAACTGGTCTAGGCTAACTAGGTATCAATACATCCTCGTATATGCCCAGTCCTCCAAAATTGAAGCGATCTGTTTCACCTCGGTCAATGCAGTTAACTCATAATTAAGTTCAAAGCAAAACTCTAAAAACTGTTTCTATTTTGTGTTACGGCTTTTTTTGGTGTTGACTAGTGTTGTTTGTTTGACAGCTGTTTGTATTGAACCAGCCGAGCTTTAACCAAATATCGTGTTCATCGCTCATGTTGGTTTCCGTAAGATGACTAATTGTAAAATTTCTTAGAATTCATACCAATTTACTTACCTTATGTTAGAGGAAAACTCAAAAGCGAAATTCACAATGGCGACAGTGCTGAATTGTTATTATTTATATTGAGACAAATAGCTGCGTTACCTTAACATTTATTCTTTATATTGAGACAAATGACTGCGTTACCTTAACAACAAAATCAATGCTAACTTTTTATGCATTTATTTAAACAAAGATCAATAAAACAACGTAAAAAAATAGTCTAAACAATTTTTTATAAAAAATATATGTACTGTCTATAGATTTTTCACATTTTGTAGGAAAGTAAAAAGAAAACTGAAAGAAACTGTTAAGCTTTTTAACCTATGAAAAGCATTAACTTGATCAGAAAGCTGCATTAGTTCTCTACACAATTTTTTAATAAAAGATTTTTGCACCTCCTAAGTACAAATTTTCCTCTGTTTGTGGAAAAATGAAAAAGAAAACTCAAGAAATTTTTTAAAATGTTAAAGTTTTAAAAAGTACCTATTATTTTTTTCCGAAAATTTCTTCCACAAAAATTTTTATAAAAAGTATTTGTACGGTTTTAGGACATCTATAGTGATATTTGTACCTTCTACAGATGTTCCACTACACGTACTGAAAAATAAAACTTTAAAATGTTAAAAATTTTGAAATGCATTAACTTGTTTAGAAAACTAGATGAACTTCTTTTCTAGAAAAAAGTCGCCAGTATACTCAAAACAACATCTGAAAGACCAAATCAGTGGAAAACTTTGGATTCTTCGTTAAAATGTTACACAGAAACGGTTAAAAAAACACTTTCATCAAATTGTTATTTCCACAAAATTCAATATCGTGTACAAAACTTGACCTGTTTTAGTAAAGTCTAATTTTCAACGCTGACTAACAAATGCTTGTTTGCGTAAAATATTCTGTCTGGTCAGTTCCTGCTCCGACGTATATATTATATAGAATAATTCTACAAACTATTACAAGAAGGAGTGACTTTTTTTGGAACGCTACAGAATGCACACGATTCATCTATTTCCTAGAGCGGTGTAACATATCAAAATGAATATCAATTTTTGCATTTTATTACACTGCATCTATTATTGTATCATTAAATAATTAATATTTAAACAAATGACAGCTAGAAATAATATTATTAAAATTTGATTAACACGAATTTATTTATTGAACTAAAATTTAAAAATATACGCTGTTCCATATTCTACGTTTAGTAGAAATATTTTTTAAAGTTAGCCGAGTAATATACAACCCGACAACCGTGTTCATGATTATAGGATTTTGACTTAATTATGAGAAGTAAACAAATCATTTAGATGTGTGTGATAAACATTGAAAGAATGAAAAATTTTCAGGTTATGCTTTTTTCTGTATCCCGTACTAAACTATGTACCTATATATTGATCTCGAGCAGATTTATTTGAAGAATTACGATGAAATGCATTCAATCATTAATTCAACATAAAACCCAATTTTTTGTAATGATATACTTTCTTTAAAAAAAATTTTTGTTTTACAGGGTGTCGAGAAATTTAGTATTTTTAAAGTTTGATAATAGAATTGTGAAGAATGGTTGCTACAATTAAATAAATAGTCGGATTTGTTAACTTTAAAATAAAATAATAGTTTTGGTTCTACTATGATTTTAAATGTACAGGATGTTGCATAACTCATCGTATTGTTATTTTAAATGGCGACCTTAGATTTTATTTCAAATAAAAATTATTAAATATTTAATAATTCTGAAATTAAAATCAAGATAAAAAAAATTACTAATATTAATTATGAGCCGTTTAAGAAACAAAACGCACGCTGAAAATGTAATTACATCTTCTTTAAAACGATTCGTCGGCGCAATTACTAATTGCTATCCGTAATATGTAATTATTTTAACGTTGCACTTAATAAATATTCATAAAGGTTACACGAGACAAATGTTTGGATATTTTTCTTAATATTAATTTGACTTCGTGATTTACGGTTTGAAAGTATTATCGGTGTCATCAGTTTAATTTGTAACGGACTCAAAAACATAACGAGCGTAATTTCAACGATTACCCGTCACGATCAATCAAATTCTTTACCGAAAAAGCTACACTTTATTATATATCTTAATTATTTTATTCGTCGAAAATAATGTAATTAAAAACGTTTCTAATTTATTAACTTGTTATTAAGTGGCGAGTTTAGTTATGAACATATTTTTACAAAATTATACCTATTTTTATTTTGCAACAGATTTTGATGCCCGTTTGCGTAATTAACTTTAATAGCTATTTATGTTACCAGCGAGAAATGCATGATTTTTTGTTGCGAATGTGACATGAGTTACATAAAATCATGTTTCGTACGTGTAGCATACAATTTTGAAAAAAAAAAGTTTAAAGTGGAATTAAACTTCAATTCAAATTCTAATCGAGTATGATCGATGTTACCATGGTTACTTTTTCCAAAAAAAAAATGCCAAAGCAATCTGACAAGTGGCGAAAAATTTTACATTTCGTAATTAGTTACGAAAAGTGGACCATTTTGACACCTACTTTGATTATGAAAAATGTCACTTTATATGTTAAAATTAGAAAGAAATATTTAACGCAATTGGTTTTACATTTTCAAATGGTGAAATTTATGTATTTTCTGTAGAGAAAATTGATCAGTTATCAATTGTTATAGAACCTATGAGAGATAATTTAGGTCAAAAAAGAAAATACACTGACACCTTGGAATAGAATAGTACTCGATAAAAACAAAAAAAATTGTGAGATTTGAAATCTGTTTGGTGTAATATAACGCCATATTTGATAATGACACAATTCTAGACAATTAACAAGAACTATCATGAAACGAATATGCGCAATATTGACCTTTTACTCATTGTTAATATCCTCATTCAATTGAATCAATAAATCCACCTACTCGTCGAGATTAGTAAACAAAGAAGAATTAATAATTACACTAGTAGGTACCCATCAAATCTTTTGCAGACGCACTCAATAAATACATACGCGAGACTCAAGTATATCATTACGCAAGCAAGTAAACTAAAAATAATTAAATATGCTAAATGTCAAATTACAGGATGTTAGTAAATCCCTTTCGAAAAAGAAATTGTTCTTTACAATCGCAGGCTGCCATGGAAATGAAGACTATTTACGTATAACTTATAATACTTATCATTTTACAACGCTTAAGTAATAGCGATCGTTCTTCATTTCTTACGATGAACATGCGGAAGGTCTTGTGCGCGATCGTTGAATGGAATTTCTTCATTTTATCTGAAATGCTATCGAAACGATAGAAAATAATCGAATTCATTGTTTACGAGTAAAGATGTTTATGTAGGGCACTAAATATCCACTTTCACAACATAATCAATTACCTATTTATATATTGTAACATTATTGTATGTAAAATGTTTAAATATTATAAGAAACTGAATTCATATGCGTGTTTGTCCCCATCGGGGTTTATCAGTGTAGCTTTAGAGAATCCACAGTCTATTATTATTTTTCCATCGTTAAGTTTTTACGTATAATTTATTATCAAGCACTTGTACATCCTTTGTGGTCAAAATCAGTAAAAGAAATTTCCCACTGTCTACGCATTACGTACATATTTTAATATTTTTAAAATGTTCAATGCATTTTGTATGGTGTTTTTTATAAATTTTGTATAATAAATAGTTCTCCCCGTTAGCCGTCTGGGAGAGCTGCAGTGATACTTTAGTAACTAACTTAGGTAACTTTATTACGGATCAGCAGTAACTTTTGAATTTTGTTTTGTCAGATGATACTATAGGTACTGTAAATGTGAATATGCAGGCATATAATTTATATCAAAAAGACAAGCCGGCGGTAAATAAGAGGAAAAAGTAGGAAGTGTTGCATTATTATCTATATTTTAAAACTTGTTGAGATCAACATTTGTATAATTATATTATCTTGTATAACTGATTTCATAAGTTATTCAGGTATTTAGTTAGTACCACAACCACTTGTGGCGCTATAATCTGAATTTTTTATGAATGTGACTTTCACGGTCGGTGTTCTACGAATTTCAGAGCTATTGATCTTTGGTCTGTTGAAACTTCTCCTTCTTCTTCTAAACGTTTCTTTTGTTGCTTCGCTAAACACTTTTAGTGACGTTTCTTCTATATGTTACCTTTGGCAGATAAACAAAATGCGACCCTCGCCAAAATGAACAAGAAATGCTGTCGAAATCAGAAACACAACCACCGCGAGTATACGTCTTTCCGAAGATACATAAGGTAGGAACACCTATGGTGAGTGCTATTGGGTCATCAACGTACGAGCTTGCTAAACATCTAACACGTCCGCTACAACCGCATATTGGCAAAACAAGTTCGTACATTCGGGATTCGTCAGATTTTGTGCAAAAACTACAGACATTAAAACTAGCCTTTAGACCGATTAGTGAGTTTTTATGTAGTTTCACTGTTCGCCGTAGTCACAATTAAACTCATCAAATTTAGCTCTTCTCTAAAACCATAGCACTGGTTTCGCTACGTAGAAAATAGCTGTGTGGTATGGAGCCATGAAGAGTCGACACTACAACGTTTCCTTACGAACTTGAACAGCAGCCATCCACGGATACAATTCACCATGAAAAAAGGAAACAATAATTCTTGGATGTACTAATATATAGAAAGATAGATAAAACATTAGGCCACACATTATACAGGAAACCAACACATACGGACTGCATAAAGAATCAAACCACCATACAGGACAGAAGAGAGCTGTATTGAAAACATTAGTACAACGAGCTAACTCACTTCCAGAAGAACGAAGGCATCTGAATATGGCGTTACAAGTTAATAGTTGCAGCAAACACGAAGAGCAATATACATCCAAAGAAACAGGACACCAATATATCTGCACCGATTGAAAAATCTGGCAACGCATTCCTACCTTATGTGAAAAACGTTACGGACCGTATAATCAGAATATTAAAAACCTTAATGTGGATGCTGTTTTAAAGTCTACACAGCAAGTACAAAATCAATTCCGTTCAGTAAAGAATATTTGACTGCTATTATCATTGGCTGCAGCTTACCGCATATCATGCTTGTGGGGTTCAGTGTATGTGGAAACAACCAAAAGTAGCATAGACACCCGAATAAAAAATCACAAAAAAAAACTTTCGTCTGCATCAATGGGATAAATCCGCAGTCGCCGATCATGCCCTTCTTCCAAGAAACCATGTTATATAATTTCACAAAACGGAAGTGGAAGCCAAATAAATTTACAAAAACCGGCGAAATTTCACCAGAAAAAAAGAGGGTATCCTATTAATAAAGTTTTACATTCAACACTTAAAAATACTAAGACTAAACCATTACCCAGCATGAAAGATCAGACAGCCATAAAAATATAATGTCAGTGTTACTACCAGGACTATAAATACTGTAGCGCATCCAGAAGAAACGTCAGTCAAAGACTTGAAACTAGTTCCACGACCACGCCACTGAATGTGTTTGCCGCAACAGCAAACGAAACGTTTGGAAGAAAATGAAGAAGTTCCAGAACAAATCATAGCATAAAAAAATTAATATGGCAGTTACATATCAAAAGTGTGAGAATTGTGAAATTTATACTCTTGAGAAGTAATTTTGATCCATTCTCCGTGGTATTGGCAAATAATTAGTTCATATAAGAAATGAAAAATAAGAAAAACCTCCTCGTCTTCGCCAATACTTATTTAATAAAAATTTCGATAATATTAATAGGGAACAACTAGTTTCGACTTCTTAAAATTTATAAGTCATCCTCAGGTAACTGCTATAACCAAAGATTATATATGGTCTTTCCTATAACAATGGATAGACGTATTAGAGGTATTTTATAAGCTCACTAGACCCGAAAACTTTATTTTCAGCCTTAAAGCATAAATAAGTTTTTTAGGTTTTGAATTTGAATTTGAATCTTGAAAATCCAGTGCAGCAACTTTATTTATGAATAATCTCAACTCTTACAAAAATTTACTAAAATATTTGCACGTTAATATTTAAAAATGGGACACTTAAAGTCATCTCTAGTGGTATTATTGTATTATACAAATAATTGTATTATGCAAATAAATCAAAACGTTTTTTTTGGAAAACACCTCAGTTTATCGTGTTTCAACAAAAGGATCTTTTTCTGAAAATACTTTATCGCTATCTAATTTTATAAAAATAAAGTAATAAAAAGTTTTAATAAAAAGTTATGGAACTTTAGTCGATAGATGTGTAAAAGCAGTTACATAAGTCGATCCTTCGATAATTATAGCCAACTAAGTGTTAGCAAACATAAAAATCTTGAATCGCCAGCTGTAAGTTCACAAGAGGTTCTACAATAGCAAATAAACACTGACAATCACTCGACAGCGGTTCGTCCTTTTAGGACTCTTCAGGAGTGAGAGAACTCCAGAGAGAACTCGAGTGTAAGTTCACCATATATAAACGGCGCCTTTAGATGGGAAAGCTCTGTATTAACAAATGGAATAAACTTCAGCGCCACACGTGGTTGCAAGGTTAGCGAAAAGAACAGTATTTTAAAAGAAGTAGTTGAAAATTCTAACGGTGAGCTGTGGATAGCTGGAGATGGGCAATATGATAGTCCCGGTTTTTGTGCCAAATATTGCACATATTCAGTGATGGACATTTCAAGTCAGAAAATTTTAGATTTTGTTGTAGTTCAAAAGGGGTATATTGAAGGCGAACTTGAAAAGCGGCCTCTGAGAAACTACTACAGAATTTATTTCAAATTGATTTGCCTATAAAACAATTTCTTACTGATCGGCATCGTGGAATACGAAAAAGACAAAAAAACAAAATACCCGCAAGGACAGATGAATTTGATGTTTGGCACATGGCGACAACATTAGCTAAACGAATAAAATTTTATAAAAAAAGTCAGCGTTAATTCAGGGTTGGAAACAAAGCATAATAAACCATTTATGGTGGTCTTGTCAGACTTGTGAAGGTGACAAAGACATTTTAATAGAAAAATTTACATCACTGTTAAATCACGTGTGTAATATTCATTCTTCGTCTGGAAATAAATATATACATGCATGTGAACATGAAGAACTGAAGCCTGAGGATGTTGTAGAAATAAATTAGATATATCCAAATTCAAATGATTATAGGATTCTCAATTCAATTATTAAAGATAAAAGTTTTTTGGCAGATTTAAAACAAACGAAGCACTATTGCCATACTGGTAGTTTAGAATCATATCATAACGAAAGGTTGAAATAATTCGAAACAATTACGAGAAAAAGAGCGCCGAATAGAGAAAACGGCTTTGTCGTATAGTATTCCAAATAGCATCTTCAGAGCTGGTCTTGGTAGAAGAAAATGATTGTCACACTGACTTAGGCATACCTACAAATATTGCTCCTGTGGAAAGTCCGCACATTGAAGACATACGAAAAAACGTTAGCCATAGATTTGGAGGAATGTCGAAATCAGTGGAATAATCAAAAAATGTTTATTACAATTACATAGTTTTGTTTTATGTTGAAAATTTATTTTGAGTTTTTATTAATTTGTTAAATTTACAATACAGTAATTTTTAATCAAAATATTTTGCAGCAACTCCCTCAGCTGCGACAAATCCTAGATACTCTTGATCAGCTGGATTTGGATATTCTAACCTCACGGCTGCAATCACACAAGATGGTAAAATTTTGCACCGTTTCTTTCCAAGTTTAGTCCAAAAGTTCATCCAATAGACAAACTTTCGATAAGCAACGTGTCTCCACATCCGATTTGAAATTGTTTGCAACTCTGCAGTTTGTGGTTCGCTCTTGCAATGCATCAAAATATGGTAACGAGCAGTTCTTAAAGTGTTCATATTTAAAACAACACTTTTAAACGAATCATGCATCGTAATACACTCTGTCACCCTTTATATTACCAATAATTTTGCTTTTCTGGCAACAAATACTTTCTGCGTTGGATGGCATAGATTCGCATTCCCCGCAAAGACACCAGTGTGTATTACCCGTTCGTTCGGCTTCTTTTTCAACTTCTACTGCTGTATTTTCTTTAATTTGGGGTTGTTTTTTTACGAGGTTCGAAAGAATACGGTCTGACCTGGTCAGACATCCTAATCGTTACTACGCAAATAAGTTGCAACATACACAAAATAATACAGTGCGCTCTTTCGTTGCGTTTTCTATGCACTCACATCATACGCCAACGCGGGAGTTGGGCGTAAGTCATTAGAAATTTTACAAAGTCAGTTTACTCACTTATTCGAAGAAATAATAAATTGCGGTTTTCAGCGTAATACTCACAAAAAATCAACCTTTTTTATAACGGTAACTTGTAAAATGGCCTAATAGGGCCTTTAACGTCTTATTGACTTTTTGATATAAATTATATGCCACAAAAATCAGAAACTTAATTATTTCTTTTCTTTTTAACCCATATGAATCTACTCCTGGATAAATGTATCTCCCAAGGTTTTCTATAAGTTCATATCAAGGGCTGGAACCATTTGTTACCTGCTGTTTTTTTCAGGTACACTAACTCAATTGCTGATATAATTTTCATTATTTCAATGCCAAAAGACAATAAACCAAACCTGAACTTACATCAACTGACATTTCTAACATACAGTATTCTCATAAATAGGGACACTTCTAACTAAATGTCAAAAATTAAAAATTATGCGGTAATCGGTAACAGAGAATTCTAAGTTAGCCACTAACAGTATTACTGCAGTATACCAAATGGATGTGAGGGAAACTATTAATTATATAAAAAGGTCCAATAAAGTTTATATATCTAAGGTACGTGATTTGTGATTATACAAATGCGTACTTTGCATTTGTTTACTCGTATTTTAGTCAGTTTTGTAAAACTTTCGAGTTGTTTTTAATATTTTGTTTATTTTGTGACTAATTTTAAGTATTATAGAATTACAATAGTGTGCTACATGTTTTTTGTAATGAGTAAGATATTCAAATCTCGACACATCATGGCGGATTAAAGGCCTCGTGTCGCCACTGTCCAAATCAAGTCACTGTAACGATCACGTACGTAAACGAAAAGTTGCTTAATGCGAATGCATTTACGTACGTGATCGTTAAAACAAGTCGACACCTAGTAGTCGCAACGCTTATTATTCAAAAAAGTTATGTCACATAATGCAAAACCACATACAGTTATTTTTGAGTTTTCAAAAAATTGTTATAACAAGTTTTGACATTATTTTCTTTTGCATGATCATCTCTGAGTTTTTACTTATTATTTTGAGCACCCTGTATATACCATTGTATTTTTAGGTTATGTATCCAATTTCAAATTTTAGAATTAATTTTCTCAAAAACTGTTTGGCTTAGAGAAAAAATTATTGGACATAGTAATCAGAATGAAAAATCTAAAGCGTCAGGAACATCAATCACATTTTCTGGTTACTTTTTCATAGTATCTAGAATCACATTTGCAGTTAGATCAAAGAGATTCAAAAAGGCAAGCATGTAGAAACAGAACGGACACGATTTGATTTTGCCATTAGGCACTATCTCCTTGTTGCGATTATGTTTTCCTTGGTTTTTTATCATACCCCATTTAGCGGTTTTTATGTGGTTAGTTAGTTATATCACAATCGCTTGTTGTAGTTTTATGTGGTTTTTAATTTCTCTTCTTTACTGATGAATCCTTGGTTTATGTTTCGTGGTGTATGGTTAGATGAATGTCCGCGCAGACATAGCTTTCAATATTTTATAAAACATTCTTTTATTGGGACATTACATTTTTATATATTTTTTATACTTACTACGAAACTCATAATTAGCAGCAAAAAATCAATGTACAAACGTATCTTTTCTATCTTGTTCATTTTGAATATATTCTTTTTTCCGAGATTCTACGAAATTATGTATCATCTCTAAAAGTATCCGAGGCGTAGCCGAGGTGAAATATCAAACAATGAGGGCATTCTATTTTTTGGTTGTAGCCCGCACAAATTTTTTTTGACAATTTTTATTACAAATAAAGTTGATTGGAAAATTATTATCAAAGATGTATATGTTTGATAGTAACACCAATTCGCCTCTAAAGAAACGCCATAAAACCCTCAATACGGCAGCATCTGCAACAGCAACAACAAAACATACAACACGGAAACATCCGCAGTAGCGCCAACAGGAACTCCATATACAATCACAAAACTCAAGCAAGAAAATACCCCCGCAATAACACATTTTTTTGCCTAACAACAGTAACATACCACCTGCATACTTTATCGTGGATCTTGAGCAATCCAATAAGATGGGATTTATATTAAGTTTCCAGTATCAATCCTATAACAATTACATACTGCAGTAATGCATAGCCCAGAACTCAAACCTCATCATTCCTTTAGCAAAAAACCTCAATGTGCTGACAATGAGAAAGCACAATTACGATAACCTCAACGACACTTTGACGTCACTCTATTTTAATTGTAAAAAGATTAATATGCAAAATTAAGACCTAAACGTGTTCTACATAAAAGCTTTGTTTGTGTTATAACAGCGGTAAATTTTCTGTGCTGCCAGTAGCCATTAATACCTTCGCGGCTATGCTAGCTATACTAGACATTGCCTACGTAGGATATCTGCGGCTGTTACTTTATCTGTCCACAATATCCCCTAGATGCTCCTGTTCAAAGTATTTCAACTTATTAGAAAACATCTTAGTTAAGGTCCAGGTTTTCACTCCATATAAGAAAATTGAGAATACATAACATTTTAGAAGTCTGATCTTGGGGTCTAAAGTCGTGTCTTTTGAATATGGCAGTCATCGAATTAAAGACATTTCTAGATTTTTTAATAAGACTCTTCAAGTATCTATTTTGTTTGATTTATAGTCAATGATATTTTATTTGCTTATGATCGTGAACTTTGTTTTACCGTTTGATTTTCAGACCATACTTTTTACTTGTGTCATCAGGGTAGTGTAGATTGTTTAATATCACATCATTAATTAAAAAATTTTCTTTTATGTAGGTCAAGGCGTCTTCGAAGTTCAAGGTGCAGATTGAAAATAATAGGCGAAATAATACATCTTTGCCTTACCCTACGGAGTATTTAAACTAGATCTGAGAGTTTTGCATCAACTTTCATTATTGTTGTTAAATGTTCAAAGCATTACCTCCATCGTGTATTACGCGGTCAAAAACTGTTTGGTAGCCGACTAGGCAAACAAAGACATTACAACTTACATCTCTACATCTCGGAAAGATAACTTGGACGCTAAACAGCGCTTCTCTTGTTCCGCCTGCATTTAAAAAGTCAAACTAGTTTGACGCAATTTGACCTTAACAAACTTTACATATTCTTTTGTAGATGATCTTCAAAAGTTTTAAAGGATGGTTCATTAAGCTGTTTTTTCTACAATATCCACAAACCTTGCATTTGATTTTTTTAGTAGCTTGATGATCGCGATTCTCGTCATTTAGAAGCCTAATGAGTTCAGATTGTATATGGTCTACTCCTTGCTTTACCTTCTTTAAGTTGTTTGATAGCCATTGTACTATATCTCGAAATACCTCTGGTTCTGTATTTCTCTGACATTACGGAATAGTTTCTCTACATTTTTTCCCTCCTTGATGACTATGAGTTTGACATCGTCGTTCCAAAATTCCTCTTTAGAAATCTTCCAGTAACTTACCCTACACTGTTCTATTTCTTCTTCTTTCTGACCTCTCCAATCTTCTTTTTTTATTTAATTGTGTATTTGGTTAAATTTCGTTAGTTAATTAATTTATTTAAATCTCTACAATTACTTACAATAGTAATTATTTTATACGGAGGAAAAGTCTTTCACTGTTCTCGTGTTTGGCAGCCGAACGAAGTGAGGCTATTAATTCAGAGTAAGCCATGAAAAGTTACTTTTCACTCCAAATAATTTTTCTTCAAATGTTGGTAAATTACTGCAAAAATATCTTTTTTTTTAATTTATGTTACGTTAAGGGCCTGTTTTTCAATCTCTAGTTAAGGTTAAGTTTCTGTTCTGTTAAACTCAAAATTAAAGTTGAAACTAAACTAAAGTTCAAATACTGACAGTTGGAATAGTGTGTGAGTTTTTTCTCCGGTAACATAGTGTCAAGTAATCACTGTCAACATTGATATTTGTTTATAATTACGTTGATGCTTATATGTATTTGTATATTACTATGTAACACTTTAACACTTAACGTCGGCATCGCTCGGTGGAAAAGTGAAAAATAAAAACTCCGACGGAGAAAAAATCGAACTCTATTCTTTTTGACTTTGTAAAAAAAATTATTGTATTTCGTGAAATTCGTTTTTTCATACCACTAACGACTATATACTAATTTCACGCACTTAATAAAACTATTTTGCAACCATGAAAATAATAAGCCAAACTGTAAAATGTATACAATTTGAATACAGCTTCTCCCTTCTACGTTGACCCTATGAGTAAGTTACTACTGAATTTTGAGGTTAAAAAGTAGGACACTTAAATTCTTACAGTCTTCGCTAGAGATTCCAGTTCAAATAAAATTGTTGATTTCGTAACTAAATCTTCCAGTAATATGATTTTTATAATCGATAATCAACCAACTGAGCCAAATCTAAACTACATATAAATACAGAAATTAGATTCAGAGATACGTCGCCTGTCATTTTTAACATTAAAAATTAATTTAAAATGCGTTGTTTTGATGAACAGCTAATTAGAATATGTGGCAAAACACACCCTTCACTTTTTAAAACACTTTCGAGTAAAAAATTATGAAACCGTATAAAAAAGCCTATACTTTACACGGCGATAATTGTTAGCTATACGGTACTCCGTTACATAATATAGAAGATTATTCGAACAATGAAATAATTAAGGAAAACGGTGGAATTTATGCCGACTGGTTTAAGTATCGTCATCGGAGAGCAGTGATTTCTGTTAACAGTAGGCCGTGCGAGGTCTACAGGTCGTAATCTTTGACCTGTGGTTGCTATTGATTTCAACGATGCATCCGCATCAACTCTTATTTGCATTTTGACAATTTTTGTTCTATTAAATGTGCGTCTTCTTATTGATTATTCTTTCCTTTCTGATTACATCACATGCTTGTATCCGCATTGTTGAAGCAGTAGCAACGTGCGGTTTATTGTTGAATGTGTGAACATTATTAATTTAGTTTGCGGCCGACACTTCTCATGACTTATTATTAAGTGTTAATTTTTGTTTACATTAATTAAGTTTACATATGATGCATCTTGATCTAGATAATTATGAAACACAACAGTAGCACCAGTCTTTATTTTTTTTGTTGCATCACATATGTTTACTGTTTTCTTTATATTCGTGTCAATATTGTATGTAAATAGTTGAATTATTACTTATGAAAGATAAATGTCTCTTATAGTTGGATTGACAAACAAAAGCCACCTGTAAAGCGGTAGCACTTTATCCCAAATGACATATTCGATTATGAAACTATGAAATAGAAAAAAAAATCGTATAAACTGTTACTTTTGTTTTAAACGTTACAATTAATTTCATTATTTTTTATCATTTCAGTAATTTATTACTTATTTTTGTTGAAAATAAAGCATATATATCATCTATTTACATTTTCTATGCTACTCTATTAATTTTATCTGTCATCAGTAGTCAAATAGTAGATGAAAATCATTAATTACCTTACATGATACGTTTTTCTTCTTCTACTTGTTGTAACGTTAATCGCCGCGATCGTGTAATAGTTTTAGGGACTTTTTGGTTTTCTGCTATTTTGTTTACGTCTTCTTTTTTTCATCTATTTTGCTATGTTGTCCATGTCCATTCTAACTTCTAGGTGATTGAAGCTCGCCGTGGATTTATTTAGTAGTTGAGATGACCAGCTTATAGTGTTATAGTGATTAAAATTGGAAAGTAATCTTCTCATTCAATCAACAGTATACTATAAGTAACGAGAGAAAAAAGGTGTATTACCGCCAATAAAGATATTATTAAAGATATTATTATTTTCATTATTAATTAGGTTGACTCACTGATCTATATACAATACTAGATAGCGCATTCTCTAGATTTGCTGTGTACTAGAACGGCCATATGATGCACTTTTCAATATCTGTAGGTATCTCAGAAAATTAGAATTCTATATTACCAAAGTACAAAAAGTGACAGGTGTTTTTAACTTTTTACGGTGTTAATACGTACACGTTATTGATCTGAATATAATGGTGCACAGGTGCAGTTACTGTGGAATTCAATAGAGTGATAATAAATTGCAATAAAATAAATTTATTCCTATAACTGCTTCGTAGACACAGTTCAAAACATTGCTCAAAGTATCCATGCGCTATCCAGTATTATATACACTATGCCCAAGATAAGATTGAACAGTATGGGGATCTTGAAAACGGTAGAAGATGAAAGGTTGCTCAAATTACAAAAAAGGTGGGCAATTTATAGTACATTTACATGGTGTTTGAAAAAGTTTAATAACATATTTTCTGTTTTCGAGATTTTACAAAAAATCAATTTTTTGGGTTTTTGTTTTTCGCATTTTTTCTGCTTATTTTAAAAAATATTCAAAATCTAAAAACACTTTTTCATTGACACTTTTAGAGCTTTAGAAAATGGTGCTTTCAAATTTTTAGTCCAACCTCAGAGAAACCATCAAGAACTTATTTTTATACGCCCGCATACAAAAATCACCTTATATTTGGTAGTGTTTTTTACTAAATTCAACAATGTATCACACATAACTGTTTAGAACCTAATTATAAGAAATAGTTTAAATTGCCCAACTTTTTGGCATATTGAGCGACCTTGTATCTTTTACCGTTTTTAAGATCCCCATGATGTTCATTCTTATCTTGGACACAGTGTATATACATATATACAAGGTGTTTCTAAAAGGTGTGAATATGGCTTTACCAGAGGTTCTCTGGCTTAAAATAGACCGGTTGACACCAATTTTTCTATAACCAAAAGTGCACCATAAGGGCACCACAGAGCGTTAAACTTTCCAAAAAAATATTGTATATTGGGAATAACTTGAAAACGGTTCAACGGATTTTGTTCCGCTTTTGTATGCTGGTTGTCTGCTTCTGAAGACGTTTTTCTGTGTGATGTGGACAAATTTCTGATGCCAGGAAAAGTCATACGGGCACTGTCAAATAAATGATAATATTTTAACAGCCGTCAACGATACGAAACCAAAATAATTCTGACAAATAAAACGAACAATTTTAAAACTTTCTTCTTTCTTGTTAAATTGAGCTAATGTTATTAGTTCAATCAGAAAAAAAATAAAATCATATCCCTGCAAGGCGCATCCATATATACTTAGAAATTCAAGTAGACTGCTAGTAGGCTATGCGATCAAATCTATCATTTGTGACATTCAATTTCGGATCTTCGAAGATTACTCACGTTTCTATTTTGCGATTAACTACTTGAAAAATGGGCTATACATTCGCCGAGGGTTTACGCAGAAAGGTTTCCAAATCGGTTTGACATGATCGCATAGCCTACTAGCAGTCTACTTGAATTTCTAAGCGTATGGATATGCGTTGCATAGATATGATTTTAATTTTTTTCCTTTTTTGTAATCAATTACATGTATATTTGCTTTTCTAATGTTTATTTTTGACTTAATTTTAATGCTCGAATACATTAAATTATACTAGGTTATTCACGCACGTTTATTGCTTATTCTAACACTGTTTTGACGTCACTACGGTGCTAGAATAGACTTATTATGAACGCAAAATAGAAAAAGTTATTTTAACAGCTGAAATAGTCTGACCGCGAAACGGGAGGATTTTCTGCCAGTCAGCTTGTAATTATGCAAAAAGTACTACCGCAATTATTTAAAAAATTTAACTTGATTGTTTTCTGAAAAAATTAGAAAAATAATAAACGTCCGAGTCAGCTCTTTTTTGCAATTACTGCAAAGTTACTTTACGTATAATGTATTATCGATTATAACGTAACCGTTCAAGGAGAATAGGACGCATCCTTTTAGGTTTGTCCTTAGGACACAAGACGCTTAGGCGCAAGGACATTTGAGCGGAAGTATTGCACTCCCAGACGCATCTAAAAATCCAAAGAAGTTACATTTGTTCTAATGTTCGTAAGATCTAATACTAGAACTTTCTGAAAACCCATTAGATAATAATAAAGTTGCTTTAATGCAAATGCATTTTCGGACGTGGTACGTTAGGACGAGACGGCACTAGATGTCGCAACACTTATTGGTCCTATTAGATAATTTTGTTTATTCGTATGGTACATTATACAAATATTGTATTGTGATGTAAGTGTTATGTATGGTGCCCCAGAAGATCAGTATAAACCTGTATAGTGTGGTGACGAAACCGTGTGCAATAGTGGATTCGTTCGTCTTCGTCATATACTGTTGTAGATTCTGCGAAAACGTTTAGGATAAAATATTAAAATACCAAAAATTTAAGCCAAATTGTAATTTAATTTTAGCACTTTTTGAAAACAGATCCGAAAAATTATCGATATACAAAAAATTAGGCAGGTTTATTATCTACACGTCACAAAAAGTTTTAATTTGAAGGACCTATGACCGTATGACTATTTTAAAAAATGATCAAGTAAACAAATATATTTTCGTACCTAGTTCAAACCGTTAATTTTTGTAGCATTAATTGGCAGCGTGTAGCATTTTTTTTAAGCAGAAACAAAAATTTTGAATACAACAAAAACTATTTTTTAAATAGGTTTCATTTATCTATAGATTGACCACTCTTAATTTATTCTATCGTAAAACTAGAGAGAAATGCTTTGAATTTTGTAGCACAACAATACCTCATCTTCAAAAAGTCAAGGTATGAAAAAAGTTGAATCGGGGTATAATAATTTCGTAGCTCTAATGAAACAATTTTCGAAGCATGGCGGTTAGGTATCCAAAACCGTTTTAAAAACAAGATACAAACATTATTAAGCTATCAAATTACCCATACCTCAAGTTTTGTGAGAACTGACTTGAATTAAAATTTCTCAGTACTATGATTGATAGTCATTAACTTGTCTACGAAAAAAGTTTTTAAAAAATATCACGATACAAAAAGATTCAAAAATTATTATTTACATTTTTAGCAAATTTCGTAGCTGTAAGGTCAGAAAAATTTGAAATTTCGTAATACTTTGCTTTATCTGTCAGTTTCATTTCAACAATTTTTGAAAAAAATAGATTTATTGTTTTACCAGTTTTTGAATTTTTAAGTTGTTTTTATCTAACAAAAAAGATTTTGTTCATTTAATTTTTAGCAGATTTTTTAGATTTTTACGATCACATTACATTAAATATTCTTTGCCACAGATTAGCGTTAACCAATAACAGCTCTTACATTCTTCCTGTTAAGTTATTTAAAATTTATCTTTGAAGCTGAGAAACTTAAGCAATAACAATTTTTTTAAAAGCCAAGTACAAGATATATTATTAAAAAATGCCTGCAACAAATGAGTACCATAGTTTTGATATTGACCTTAGTTAATAATAATATGCGATATTATTTATATATCTACATGTATTGCTTGTATTATATTTATTGATGTTATTTTTACTTATATAGTTTATATTTACATTTCAATTGCACACGGTTTCGCCACCACACTACACACGGTTATACTAATCTTCTGGGGAACCATACATAACACTTACATCACAATACAATATTTAAAACGTACCATACAAATAAATAAATAAATAAATAACTATTTCCATACACTGTACGTGTCTATACGGAATAAATTATTATTATTATTATTTAACTTCGTAGCACTACGTTTTCAAAATTTAAAAAATAGCTGAGAGTAATAAGATTTGACTACATATACAAATTTTCGTATTCGATTATTATTTTCTAAATAAATAATAATAAAAAATAAACATTTTAAAGATACGTACTAAGTTGACAAGCAAAATTTCAAAAATATATCGAAAACTTTATATCTACAAAAATTATTAAAATAACGAAAATAATACACAAGATGTTTCTTAAGTATAGTGAGGTATTTTAGGTGTTGTTCCTAAAGTTATTTTATGAGGAAAAGTATGTATTATAACTTTTCAAAATTTATACTCAGTATTAGAGTATATTAGAGTTTATCTATATAATAATATATTTTGTAAACATAGGAATAAATCCAACTTTACTTTAGAATTCGTAATCTGTGTCAAAAATATAAGTATAAACAATAATAAAAGTAATAAACAATTTTGAAATAATTTAAAAAATTATTTCAATACTCTCAAAATATAAAGTAGGAATTCTAAATTAGGTAAGTTTCGACTTTTCATGTGAGAGACACGGTTAATAATTTTTTAATGAAATGTAATTGTAAATCTGTTTATGAAATTCAAACCTTCGAGCTTTACTCTGTGGTTTAAACTTACATGCGTTGGTAAAGCGTTTTCTGAAATTAAGCTTTTGTACAAAAAAAGTTGGAAGAGAATAAAATCTGTACGATTACCAATTTTCGTTGTTGTAGTACTAGTGTTATCACTACGTTTTGGTCTACGTTATGAGGCTACCAATTCGAAAATTTTGGAACTACAGAAAGATTGTTGTCCATTTAAATTCGTGGTTCTATGTACAAGTACAATCATTTTGAAGTATTCCCGTACTGCTATTATTTTGTGAATAAGTGATTCAATGAAAAAGCATTTTTTAAAATAAAACTTATTTCTATTTCAATTTGACAGAAACAAATATAAAACAAACGCTGCTGTTTTAAAAAAAAAATTTTCAATAACGTGGTGGATGAGTCGTTTAGAGATGCAAACGTAACAAGATCAAAGAGTAATTACGTGTAATGTAAACATTTTTTTCAAATAAAGGTAACATTCAGAAATCTAATACAATTGTGATTTATCTAAAGAGGAAGATGCGACAAATAGATCGAAAGCCACGAACCAAAGTGAAAGTCATATTTGCGAAAAAAATACTCATACATACAAGAGGACACAAATTGCACGAATTAGATGTATTATCTAAGAATGTACGTATAATCCCACTATTTTAGATACTTTAATAAGACAATAACTATTCTCCCACTTTAACGTATGTGATGTTATTTTGCAAAATTTAACGGAGTAGGAACTATAATTTTGTCAAAGGGATGATTTGGTATAAATTCGGCTCAAACTTATTTCAAATTCAGTTTCGCACTTACGTTGTGAAGTTATAGGTGAATTAAGTTAAAAAAGCTCTTCGCAGACCGTTTTTAAGAAATCGTCGAAATGCTGTGGATTTTCTTCACTTCCGGTAAGAATTTTTGAAATAATTTTGGGTAAAAATGCTGAAATTGAAATTTGTTTGTACTAGTTCACACCGACTTTTTTCTCAAGTTCATTGCATAAAGATGTGTGTACTAGCAAGTGAAGTAATTATTGTGTGAATGAATCTTACTCGACGTTACCTACTTTACAAAATTAAGTGTATAGAATAGTTTATGATTTAACCTCGTTAAATTGCGAAACATTCGAAAAGAGACGCACAAATTAATTAAAACAGCACATTATAACGTAATTGCGTGACTGTTAACTTCAATCTTTTATTGTGTCAATCATTCGTCAACCGATTTAATGCGAAAGAGGAAAAGTCAATCTTGTTCTTATCTTTTAGCACTACTGGTTTGCGGAAACGCTCAAGGACAAGGATATGATTATAATAGACCGGACAAACAATTTATTCCTGCTTCTTTGTCAGGATTTCCAGTATCGTCGACTCCAACAAATGCATATCCTAGCACCCAACCGGGTTAGTTCAAATATTTTAATGTTTGCAATGATCAATAACATTTATATTAGGTAACGGATTCCCTTCAACGCGTCCCGCAGGATTTGAACAAACATCACCACAACAATCAGGTGACAAATTCCACTTCTTAATGCTTTAAATGTAAGTACATACTTCATATAGGTTCTCAAATACTGACTAGTCAAGGAACGGGACCGTCTAGACCATATCCAAATCAACTACAATTTCCTTCGGGTCAATCTCCCGGATTTCCATCGCAACAACCGCAATTTCCTTCGGGACAATCTCCGGGATTTCCCTCGCAACAACCACAATTCCCTTCAGGACAATCTCCGACATTTCAATCGCAATTCCCTTCGGGACAATCACCGGGATTTCCATCGCAACAATCACAATTCCTCCGGGACAATCTCCCGGATTTCCATCGCAGCAATCAGAATTCCCTGAAAGAAAACCGTTTTCAGGTACCGATAAATCGAATATAGAAAGTGAACAATATTCGAGAGGTTCTCAGGATGGTCAATATCGCGGCGACCAAGAAGATGGCGATTATTCCGCAATTCCGGGAGAACCCGACATCGATTATCCCATTTACTCATACATACCGGAAACGTCTTTTAAGTGCGAAGATCAACAATATCCTGGTTATTACGCTAATGTTGAAACGCGGTGCCAAGTGTTCCACATTTGCGCCAATAATAAAATGTACGACTTTTTGTGTCCGAACGGAACGGTTTTTCATCAAGAATACTTGGTATGCGTTTGGTGGAATCAATTTGATTGCAATTCTGCGCCGTCGCTTTATGGAATAAACTCCAACATTTACGATTATTCTCAACAACGATTTAATTATCCATCTGCGCCAGATCAGAATCAAGACATTTATCCTGGTTCTCCTCAAAATTTTGTCGATTCAAGACCACAAAGCCAAACTTTCACTGGACCACAAAGTTATTCTCCTGAATTATCAAAAACACAAGAATCAGGTCCAAATCAAAGAAGACCATCAAACAACGTCCTCTCATCTGCTCAACAACCCGATCGTGGGTATCCAAAACTTCTACCACAAGACCCTGGATATCCACAGTCTGGTCCTGGTTATCCAGATCAACAACTCACAACTCAATCGCAAAAACCTTCTTTCGGTAGACAACCAACTGGATCAGGATTTACACCTTCGCAGCCGCAAGGTTTTACTTCTCCCGACTCCGGTTATCCGGGACCAACTTCCCAAACATCTACTTATCCGGATACTGGAGTAGGTTATCCGGGAAGTCAAACTTCGTCTACGTTTACAAAACCGACAACTCCATATCCGTCCACATCGTATCCTAAGCCGCAAACACCGTCACCAGGGTTTGGATCGACCGAATTTGTCGGATCTCCTTCTTATTCAGAGAATGAGCAAACGAACGGATATCCTGTTTCCGGTCAACCATTTTTTGGAGCGAACGATGTCCAGCAACAGAGACAATATCTTCCACCGGTTAATGGTTAGGTTTTGCTAGAACTTTTAAATAATTTATTTTTATTGTAATTTAATTTTTTTATGTACAAAATTGCGTAAGGTTCGCTTTTTAATAAAGTATTTTAAAAGCAAATGAATTTATTTGGAACTTAATTGAATTTTTTTCAATTCTGCTGCTCTGCTTAGTGTTTTTTTACTTTTTATAAAGTTTGCGAAGGGTTTACAGAAAGGGATAAAAATAAACAGACCCATCAATTAGGGAAAATTGAACCCCGATTGCGCATTTTAATTTAATTTTTAATTTCTACTACTACTTAAACACTACAACAGCAGATCCATTAAAAAGAAAAGATGGAAAAACGAATGTAGTTGTATACTTGGATTAGAATTTTTAAGTTGAAAAAAATGCATTAAACATTTTTGGGTCCTTCAAAAGGCATTACAGGTTAATGATACAGTTCATTTTGAGTTCTTAACAATTTTAATAGATCGAAGAAGTAACGAAATTATTCGTTTCTCGTACTTTTTGGGTTTTCGCTTTAAACAAGTTTGTAGATTTCATATAAACATTAAGGGCCAGTTGTACAAAGTTTCTATAAATGATTGTCTCATCAATTAAATGAACAAAATTAACTATAAACGACGAACAACACAAAATTACAAGCAGGGATCATAATTACAACGAAGCGATGAAATAACTGACAGATGATGACATTAGCATAAATTAATTCACTATCAATTTAAGCTGCAAATTTGCATTTTTTAAATTTATAGAAGCGCTGTACAATCTCCGGTTAAAGTTAACTATGTTACGTCCTTAAAGTTACCAGGCCAGTTGAGGCAGATCAATAATTTGGTAAATTAGAAGTTAAGTGGCCATTAACTGCTAATTAAATACCTTAATTACGATTTAGTTGCTACAGTAGTTCTGGAGATATTCAATGATCTGCTACCATAAAAAAAACTTAGCAGACCAAGTATCTAAAAATGGTTTTAGAGTTTGATTAAAATGCTTAAATTGGTCAAAAAATTAAGTGCTATTTAAGTGCCTTACGTTCACTATCTTAAAAGCACTCAAAAAACCTTTTTTTTCTAAATAACCCATTGATCTGCTATCTTTGGCAGACCAAATGTTAAAATCACCTTGGACAACTAAAATCAAACTTTAACACATCTACAGATCTAAGTGCTTTATGTTCACTACCTTAAAAACATTAAAAACACCTTTTTTTCCTAAATAACCTGCTATCTTTGGCAAACCAAATGTTAGAAACTACCTTAGATAATTAAAATCGAACTTTAACACATCTATAGATTTAACTGCTATTTAAGTGCTTCATGTTCACTATCTCAGAAGTACTCGAAAGTTTTTTTCTGAATAACTCATTCATCTAACCAAATGACCAAATGTTAAACAAACCTTGGCAAATTAAAATAAAAACCTAGGACATCTTTAGATTTAAGTGCCATTTAAGTGCTTCATGTTCACTATCTCAAAAGTTCTGCAAAAAACTATATTTTGAACGCGTTAATCTGCTATCTTTAGCAAAACCAAATGTTAACTTGAACAAATTAAAATCAGAATTTAGGATATGTTTAAATTTAAGTTCTATTTAAGGGCTTTATGTTTGTTATCTCAGAAGCACTGGAAAAACAATTTTTTTAACTCATCTGCTATCTTTGGCAGACCAAATGTTAGAAAGCACATTAGCCAACTAAAAACCAACACGATACAAACAGGTTACTAATTGGGAAGTGTGCAAGTGTTCAGAAACTTTGCTAACCATTCGTTTCAAAGTTTTCAATGAACATTCGCACCCGTGCAATTAGTTGGCAACCAGTTTATTGGCCAATACTAGGTGATTATATATTAATAAAAATCAAATTTTTAGTTTTGAGCCCTTCAAAATTTTAATTGAAAAACAATATTTTATCCGTTCCGGTTTGAAGAACCACGAAAGTAACAAAATCCATTAAATTTAAAATACGTCAGTATAATTTTAATAACTTAGTTTTATTAAAAGAGGCTATAATCACAGAATGTCTTTCGATTAGTACTAGTTCAAGTACAACTTCTTATAAATTCAGTTTTTTCGAGAAAACCGAGTTCTGTTGTTTTCTAAGAACGAGATCCATCGGTAATGATGGATAAGTCAAGTATTCGGGTTTTTTATTCTTTAGAAAGACCTGAAAGTGCCTTTTGAAGTCAAGAAAGTGTAAACAAGGGATATTTCATGAGTTGCCTTTACTGGTAACTTGGCACCCACAAAAAAAAGATGATAAGATTCATGGTTCAAAATGTTCTTTTGCAGTAGGTTCTTCAAAGGAGAATGAATAATCACTAATAATTTGAGAGTCTCTACAAACCTGAAGTATCTTTTATTGGTCATAATCTTATCATTCACAGTCAAATTTACAGACTCTCTAGAAAGTGCAGGATTGTGCCAGTATTAAATGATTTAAAATTTAGGATGTGAAAGCGTTTGGTATACAGGGTGCGTCATAATCCTAGAAGAAAGCGATAGACACTTACTCTACAAATTTTCAACGCGAGTGTAAAGAAAGGTTTTGGGAATTTTGCTTGTAATGAGGAATTCGATTTTTTTTAACGGTTTTCAACATTTTCACAAATTTAAGCACGTTTGCATTGAAGTGAGCCAAATGCTCTTTAAAACCTGTATTAATAAGTCTTTTTAGTTTGCCTTACGTACACCTTTCTTACAGTCTTTACAGTTTATTTTATAGAATCCCGATTTATCACACACTTCTATTACGTTTTTTCAGATTTAGTAAGTAAATATTTTTTGTGTATGTGTGATAAATCGATAATTCGATATTCATCAACTGATAAAACTGATTTTCAAGATGTGATCTCTCAGTTACAATTAACAATTACTTTATTATAATTAGATTTTAGACGCTGTAATAAACGGCTATTACTCGTCACGCAAGATTGGACGTAATTTATGTCGTTGTCCCCAAACCGCAATCCAACAAGATATGAATACCATATCCGTATAAAATTAAAAAAAGATTATTATTCACAAATTGATTTCAATGAACTGTTACAAAGCGTTCATTCATATCTGGCAAAAAAATGTAGTGCTATCGATCTTCATTATGATGCAATGTTACATAAGAAATAGATAAATGTGTCAATATCTGAATAGACTGATTAAAACTACCAAAAACCAAAACCAAAAAACCACATCTAACACGAAAAGGTATATAACTCTAACGGTTATTTTTGACCAAAATATTGTAACCACAATTAGATATTGTATCTATCCAGCGGAAAATTAGCACTCACTAATGTAAAATAAGGTATAAAAAACACCAAAAACTTTTTTTAAAATTTTTAATTCTTTCGATGTATTGACACTCCACGTAAAATTTGAATGTTTATTGGCAGCTGTAAAATTGATGTTAAAAGTAAATAAAATACAAATATGTTT
This sequence comes from Abscondita cerata, assembly GCA_030710515.1. Lineage (NCBI taxonomy): Eukaryota > Metazoa > Arthropoda > Insecta > Coleoptera > Lampyridae > Abscondita > Abscondita cerata. The sequence goes on from JALBCR010000079.1 coordinate 54,475, forward strand.
TGTCACCTAATCTATAAGACAGAAGAGAATTTTAAATATTGATAAATCTGAGATTCGACAAATGATGAATTGGTTGTAATTATGAAACATAGAGATCGTATTAAAAAAAAACACATACTAAAGCTAATAAAAGTGCACTAAGTTACAAAAGAAAATATATAGTATAGTCAAAACGACAAGAACATTACAAAAAAGTGGAAGTAACAAATTATATACAATCAGCAACAATAGTGGGAAAAAATGTCAAAACATTTAAAAGCAAAAAAAGAAATATAGGAAATAAAGAGAGAACCGCGATCTAGTGCTGTCTCAAAATCTATCTTGAAACCCATTTTTGCAAAAACCTTCATAGTATGCTCTAAGTCAACTATAAGATTTTTTCAGTTACCACGTGTCTATTCATCATTGGTTTTCCAGGTAAGGTCTAAAAGCAAATCAAAGAAGACCCACACCGAATGGTGTCTTGACAAAAAAACTATCCGAATTGCATCTTCTTGACCGATGGTAGAACTATGTTTGCAAAAGTCTTCTTGGTGTGGTTAATGTCGACCATCAGATTTCAACCACCACGTCAAATTTCTATTCACCCTTGGCTCAAGTATCTTGCCAAGACAACTCACTGGCATATACTTAGAGATATTTTTGGAACCTCCATATTCTTCAGCACTGACAGTCGACCCAACCTGGGAACTGGCCACCGACCAAATCTTGTTGCACAAATTTAGTACAGCACCTAGATTTTCATAGAAAGGATTATAAACCCGGATTAGTAGCTCTGGGCCGTTTAAATGTAGAACATGATACATGAATACATGCGATGTAAGAAGAAGTTACAGTCTTTGAGTTTAGCAGGAATGCTACCTTTTCTAGTCCATAGAGAGGTTCAAATAAAAAAGTGGTTGGGTAGGTCGTGGAATTTAATTGATTTAATTATTTGTACAGTGTACACAAAAGTACAACAAAATAAAGCGTGGTAGCCTGAAACTCTGGATTTAAACGTAATATAAATGTAACTTAAAAATTGATTAAAATGAATGGTTTCTTAGATACCTTGAATTATAATCTAATAAATCCAGCACAGTTTTTTTATTTAAACACCCATTAGTTGTGTGTACATCTTGAGAGTTTTAGAAAATCTAAGGCAAACAGTGTCATGCGTAAAATGCACGAACAGTAAGCATATAGACTTGAAAAGTCTAAAGGAAGAACCAGGTGCACAACTTGTCAACAACTTTATGATCCATTTTTGACTAAGAAAAGCGTTTTCCGCTAATCCACTTCTTTTCCTTCTATTTAAGTCTGGAGCAGAAATAATATAATTTTAATATTTTGAAAGAAAACCATAGCCAAGCTTACAACTTTGCCCCACATCATATACAGGGTAGCAACAGAAAGGAAGTGAGTACCCCAATAAGTACACGTTGTAACTATTTCACTTAAGGTAGAAATTTGAGTCCTGGTGGAAAAATCCAAAATTTACAGAATCAAAAAGTTGTTCTTTATGATTCAATGTGCAAGCAATGTGTGATGCAGCTTTAAAAATTCAAGAGACAGTGCGTTGTTGGCCTAGATCTTCGTATGATTCAACAATTTTTAAAAATTCAAGATTGAGATCAATATGGAGAATAGGAGATTTGAAAGTAATAGTATTTTACTGGGAGATAGTGGATAATGCTGTAAAAAGATATTTACCTTTACGAAATCCTCAAACACCGATCGAAAATGTGTTCAATGAAAGTCAAATCCGTGCTTGAAACCCGATAAGAAGGTGTTTTAGGGGTTATCAAAAGACGTTTCCCAGTTTTGGACGTTGGAATCCGTTTAAACAATCAGAAAGTTGAGGTTATTGTTGTAGCATGTGCATTCTAGCGTATATTGCACGTGCTATGAATGAGCCTGATCTAGAGTTAGACGAAGAAATAGAAATCTTTTAAAGTATAATTTAATTAATAACTATTCTCGAAGTTTATAATAAAATTTTTTTTAGAATAAAAAAAAGATTAAACGAAACAAACTCTAGAAAATTATTTTATTCACAATTAGGTACAATGCTAGTCATTATACTTATACTAGTTAAGTCATTATAAAACACGCCATTATTTATTTAATGTTCTTCGTTTTTTGTTTCATTAGCGAAGACAACACGGTTCTGATAATCTTCTCTTGTTTCATTTTTATTTCTATTCAACTGTATCCTGTTTTTTGTTCTCGATTACATCTGACTATTTTTGCTTTTTTCGTTTTATTAGACGTTGAACGACAAAGACGCTGACAATTAAATTGAGATATTTTGGCTGCCAACTTCGTCTAAGCCCCTGTTTATCTAAACTACTCTCAAACTATTAACATACAACGTCAATGCTTGTAAACTAAGTTCAAAGTTAACGGACGTTTGGATAAACTGAAGTTTAAACTCTTAGTTGATTATAATAATCAAAGTATCGACTTATGTAACTGTTAAATATCTGTCGGCAAGCTGCTTTAATGCAAATGGATTTTTGAACGGGTTAAGATAGTCTCAGACGTCACAAAATTTACCTATTTTCTATTGTCACCGTGTATAGGTATGTACAAGATGAAGTGTTATGAAAGAATTTTCAGATGCCTTTTATTCATGTAAAAAAATTTCTATACCTATTACTTTTTTTAACTAGAAGTTGTTTGCGATTTAATTGCACACAACTTTGTTTAAAGAATTATTTGATTCAATAAAGAACTACCAAGACACTGTAATGAAAGATTCTTTTTCCTTTACGAAAATCTTAAAGAATATTAAATACTTGTTGTAAAGAATATTAATAACACAAAAAGTCATAAAAGAAAAGTTTGTTGTTGTTTAAGATTGCGTATTTGTTTTTGTGATAATATGTCGTGTAATGAATTTTGTATTTTACTGAAACATTGGCAAAAAATGATGTAATAAGTTCTTATAAACTAATTGTAAAAAATACAACTGCCAAAATAAGTAAACTTACAACGTAGTTTAAGGTTGATTATAATCTATAAAGTATGCGTATATTCATGATGAGATAATGCATCTGCATATGTTTTAATCGTCCTAGAATCATATTTTAAATTAAAGCCCTTTTTTCTTCGCAAATTTTGATTTTTTTAAATGAAAAATAAAAGAAGCATAAATGTGAATATACTACAGATAAATATCGCACTTCAAAAGAAGTGAAAACCCAAACTTATCCTAAAAATCATCAAGTCTCACTAGTCTGTTAAATGTTTAATTAGGAAGGAAATGTTACTTAACGTGTGTGGTTTCGCGGTTACGGTAGGTACGTATAAGAAGTAATGAATTTAGAATTTTTACTCAGTCGAATTTAACATGTATTGCCTTCTAATTACGTTTAACTTACTTATAGCCTTGGCGAACTGCGTTCGCTTTGAAAAATCGTTTGATACTCTTGAGATGGTGTCGGCGGTAAGTAGTTGCTTCTTTCTTATATGAAGAGGTTTTAACTTGAACCATTTCTTCAGGTCTTTCGACATGGACAGAAAGCGAGCGATCCTTACGGAACTTACCCAAAAGATCCATTGATTAATGAAACTTACTATCCTTACGGTCCCGGAGAACTTACAAATGTGAGTTTATAATTTTTGAAGATATTTTAATTAATATCATCTAGGTTGGTAAACGAATGGAATTCATTCTGGGTTAAAAACTTCGTGAAAGATACGGTAAATTTTTAAACAATATTTACACACCGGATAAAGTCTATGCCATAAGCACGTACAGACGCAGAGCGAAAATGTCACTCGAACTAGTCTTGGCAGGTTTATTTCCTCCGGAACGTACACTTTTGGAATGGGAACAAGAACTAAATTGGCAACCGATCCCATACGATTCCTTGCCGCAAAACAATCACGTAAGTACTTGTACCAAAATTCTGCACTTTTGTGAATGAACACATTTGTAGCTTATGGAGTTTTCAATGTTTAATTGTCCGAAGTACGAACGGTTGTACAAGGAATTTAGCAAATCTCCTACTGCGTTGCACGTGGAAAGGAAGTACGAGGAGTACTATCCATTCATAGCGGAGAACACGGGGTTAGAGGTTAATAACATCTACGATATCTTCTTCTTGTATCTGTCATTAGACGCGGAAGTAAGTAAAAGACAACAAAGTTCTATAAATATTATAAGCGTAAACTCTATTTAGAAAGACTGGGGATTGGAATTACCCCAGTGGACGCAACTTGTTTTTCCGGAATATCTGAAAGAGGCTGCCATAGACTTTTACTTACTGTCGTCAGCAACTCCTCAGTTAAAGCAGTTAGCGGGAGGTATAGTACTAATCATATCATAGATGAGCGTGAACTTCATTATATCCTAGGTTTCCTTCTTAAGAAAATTATGAATGATACAATAGAAAAAATTAATCGCACTTTACAACCACCATCAAGGAAACTCTTTCTATATTCTGGGCACGAGTATAACGTGGCGTTTTTGTTAAACGCCCTAAATGTTTACTATCCGCACATACCTCCGTTTGGATCTTGCGTTATGATTGAGTTACATCGAGTCAAAAGAGTATACGGAATTAAGGTAAGAAAAAAATTTATTTTAGTAAACAAAATTTTATCCGAATTACTTTTTACAGATTTTTTACATGGAAGGGTATAATGCTCCAGCAAAGGCTTTGAAAATACCGGATGTGATTTATTCTGTCCGATAAAGAATTTTATGAAACTGTTAACGAAGAACATGCCCGAAAACGGCAACGTTTGCGAAGAGTAGACTACGATCAAATTACGTTTTAATGTATTATAGCGTACTTATGCTTAAGGCATTTGAATTCAGTTATTAAATGGATGCCTTTCTGTAGCATCCACACCTCTGCTAATTCAATAAATTGCTTTAACCTTTCCTATTTTTTATTTATATCAGACATGTTTGCTGTGAATTCAAAATTGAATTTGTTATGAACCGAGCCGCACTCATCAAGTGATGGTGGTAAACGTTTTCAAACTTTCAGCTAGGTACTACAGGACAGATAAAAGTATTTAAAAGTTGTAATTTGCAAATATTTTCTCAATTTCATATGAAATGCACCACCAAGAAAAAATAAAGCTACAAATTTCAAACTTTCCATTAGGTTCCTGTTACTTTTGTGTTTTTGTAATGTTGCATTGTGAAAATATTTCAGTTCTGGAAGAAGAATTAATGTAACTTAATAGAGACTTTGACATCATGTGACACGTGACGACGATGGGCATATGTTAGATATCACAAACTTAGGTGGATATGCTCAGATATTCATCTCTTTGGCAAATAAAACAAAACCAACTTTCCTCCTACTTTTATTTACTTGCCCAGCTGAGCAGAAGATAAAAGTAATGCGTTGAAGATGTAGTTACTGGACACTACATCACTATTATTTTCAGTGTTGGGGTTAAAATTCACACATCAAGATGAGGAAGCTGAAGTTGAAGGCTGCTGTATGGAGCTTTCGAACATTGAGGCCGAGATGATGAATGTGAATCGGTGAGTGGTGTAGTATGTCGAACTCTTAAACAAGAATGCTGCGGTCTTGAATGTCTATTCTGAAGAGGAGATTTGTCAAAAACTGTCTTTGCTGGCTTCGGACTTATTATCTGCTACTGAAAAGTCATGTAAGGTATGATGGGATTCGGTACTCAATTCTTCACTTTCAACTTGTCTTGGAGATAACGCTGAACTTAAATTTCTTGGTTATGTTGGATAACTTCTGCAATATTATGCTCTTTTGTGTTTCTTAAAGGTAGATGTTCCTTTACCTCAATTTCACTGAAATCGTGTTGCTCGGGAGACAAAACAAAGTGATTTCGTGTGCCATCTAAGTGAGTAGAACCTTTATCAAATAAGTGGACATCTCCCTAGAGCTTTATGTTGAGTAAAATGTTCTACCTAAATGACAAAGGTTTGTGAGATCACTCTGCTTTTTTTTCGAGCAGATCCATGAAACAATCAGCTTTTTTACGTTTTCGTTTAAATAGGATAATCGGCGGAACCGCTTGCCCATCTGCGTTCTCACACACACTTACTTATAGCATCGTATAAAATACTATAAAATTTATCAACCGCTTCGTTTACCTCAGCTATTGATTTAATAATGTCCCAATTTGCAACCTTTAACAATTGTACAATGACAGAAAATCGGCTTGCTTAAAATTATATTTATTATTTAATGCCGTTTGTATAGGGTATCTCGGTAACCATAAGAGATAGTAAAAAATGGTTGTCGGTGTCTTGAACTGTTTTTTTCGAGAGAAACTCATTGGTGAAAACTAGAATCGGCTATCATCTTTTGTTTTCGAGTTACAGCTAAAACATCGATTTTTCTATATTTTGAAATGTGTCTATATCTTAGTTGTTTATTAATTCTAGAAAATAACTAGTAATAGTCCAGTGCATTTAAGAAATTTTTATAGGTGTGACCCACCAATTTTGTATACATTTTTTCTCTTACCCTCCATTCGAAAGAGTTTTCCTTGGTGAGTTTAACCTTAAGTTTGCGCACCCCTAAAACCAACCCTTTCTCCGCTATTTTAGGTGTGGAACATTTAACAAGCTAAGACCAAAAAAATATAACATTCAAAATGCTGAAGAAGTTGCTATAAATGTAATAAGAATGTTTCGTGAGATTTTCTTTTAATTTAACAAAAATAGACTTATGCGGTTGTCTTCTTTATGGATAACGATTGAAGTATATTTTTCTACTCCTATTTTAGAATACTAACATTCTGGATTAATTTTCAATTACAGAATAGTTAAATTCCAAAACATCGTGCGGGAATATTTTCGCACTTGTTAGGGAATGAGCACAGGTACGGCCATCTCGTGGCTGTTAAGATAACGTTGCGTTTGAGAACAATTATTACCAAAAATTTCATTAAAGATGCTTAATTGTAGTAATATCAGGTATAAATAATACAATTTAATTTTGAAGTTCTAGTATAACTCATTTTTAAATACATATAAATGTAAAATTAACTTTCAACAAATGTAACTTCCAAATATTTTGAATGTTAGTGTAATCTGTCATACCAGAGCGATTCGAATCAATTAAAAATACAAATTCATAGTTTATTGTAACCATACAAATACAAAATTTCTTTCAGTTATTGTAAGATTTTCATTCGCTGATAGAAGTATCGCAATCTATATACTGTGAACCTATGCTTTCCCATATTATGACAAAGGTTAAACAAACATCTTTGTTACCAAGATTATGAACAATAGAACTATAATATGTAATGTAAAGAGTGTTCAACTTAATAAGTTAGTGTGTTGTTCACTATTTGTAAGTCAATGTTCATCTTCATTATTGTTGTTGTTAAAAATTAGAAATGTATTTTAAGTATCGTGGACCTAAAATAACCTTGTTTATTACGACAACAAAAAGCCAAAATGCCTGAGCAGAGTTCTTTGAGGGGTAGTCTCACAATTTCATTCAACACGGTAACAACGGATGAAAATATTGGTATTGCGATGAAGTATCTATGAAATATAATGGACCCACAATTAGATAATGGTAACGCAGATACACGACACATTTACAGCCATGTCCAACACATACAAAGTTTTCGAAGCTAGACAAGTAATGCCCCCTTACACCAGGTTGAACAATCAAATTAAGTTATTTTTTTAGATGCAGAGTTTTAAAACCAAGGGTCGTTGCCTTTGACATTATCTTCACTTTACAGAATATAGAAGGTTTTGTATTTATTTCTTCTTTCAATTTATTAAAATGTTAATGCATAACTTAGATATGTATCACATAGTTATTTTATTTAAAGAAATACACTCACATACCAAGTTTTCTACAGATTTCAAGTTGATGCAAAATATCTCACAGTTAAATCGAAAGCAAACCACTAACATTAACTTTTATTGTACCAATATTTCTGTTAGAATTTATTGGAGTATAATAGTTGGTGCATGTAAGTTGTTTGAAACGATTATTTGGCCCAATATAGTCAATTTATCTTCTAATCAGAAATGCCTAGTTTACTTGCAGTTGCATTGTTATTCGAATTATTTATGCGTGTTTTGGCCGTTGATTGTGAAGAATGAATAACAGCAACATTAAAACTGTCTCATTGATTGAATAAATAGGAATCGTACAAAATCGGTTAAATTGTTGTTAAAATGAGAAATGAACTAACTCGTATGTCGTTACTTTAAGCAATTTCAAGAGGATGAATTTGATGATTACAAAAATTACATATGAAGGTCAAACCTTCTACTAATGCTTAACAACATCAGCTTTATTTTATCCGATTTATCGGCAGCTAAATCACTGTGTTTATGCAAAAGCACCAAATTATCATGGAAAATTATTGTTGCAATTAATCCTTCATTTTTGGCATATTTTACGTGTTCCCTTAACTAGCAGTTTTATCTACCCAATTTGGCAAATATAACGATAAATTGCTGAAATCGGTAGATAAATCTTTCCGTGTGTATAAAGCTATGGCCAATGCAGATTTCTGTCAACGAGTTAGTTTTTATTATTTCGAGGTATGGATGAATTAAACCTTGAAAAGAAAGTTATCGACATTATCAAAAGCTTATTCTATCCTGCAAATAAAGCAAGCATTTACTTTGCACGTTATGATAAATTACACATCTCCTCAAGTATTTGTTTAAATACATATAAATTATTAGAAACACACAATGTTTCAGATCTGCCAATGTATGTCGCAGGAATCAGATGCAACACAAAAATTTGTTTATTTCTCTAGGGTAGGTACAATGCTTCCGGAGAAACCAACTCAATTATTTAACATCTTATTTATTTAATAAACGTTAATAATAAATTAATAACTATAAAACTAAACCAACTAAACACTATTAGCTGTGTTATTGTTAATTGATAAATCGTTGTTTTTTTTTCAACCTTAACCTAAATGGAACCGTCACACTTGCCTTCGGCTCGTGTGACAAACAATTCACTCGTGCGGAATATGCCATATTCGAAACTTGTTACAGAATATACTATTCCGATGTAATGTCAGAATTGTTATTATTGTGAATAAAGCATTCTAACGTATCATACTTTTCATAGTTTTCGTAAGCTATTTTGTACTTTTCAGACGATTGAAGAATGAAAATGTGGTAACGTAATTAGAGGCAACATACATATATGACATCTGTCATAAAATTAAAACAAAACGTCTTTGGTAACTACGATAATTTTATTTGATATGATTGCCCTTACATGTTACATATCGTCGTAAAGAAAAAAAAATTCTATCAAAATAAATCACAGCCAACTATGGTTTCTATTAAAGAAAAAAAAATATTTCATAACTCGTAAACAAACGTGGATATTTAAAACCCGTCAACGCCATTTAATTCCTTTCAAAAAAGTGTCTAAAGAAGGTATTACTAGTTTTTTTATAACTTAATAAACAACTCAGATAGGTATAAACACTTTTCAAAATATAGAAAAATCGATCTTTTCGCTGTAACTCGAAAACAAAAAACGATAACCAATTCTAGTTTTCACCAATGAGTTCCTCTCGAAAAAAACAAACACCGACATCCATTTTTCTCTACCTTATACCTAGAGTTTTGGATTCAAGATCTGAGCTTAAAATTTTTTCAGATTTAGAACAATCATTGAAAAGTGATTTGTCGTTTGAAATAAATTTTCTTAACTGTAATCCTGCTTGGGAAAGAATATTTGTGACTTCTTGTAATAACCCCTTGTTGCATGATTTTTGTACGGCGTTGAGGAATAATGGATTAGAAGAGGTATTGAAACTGTATGGAGCTGATGCCATACACAATCAAATGACCAAATTTACCCTGAAAATCGCCAGAAAATCAAAAATTTTTCCGGCGTTGTGGCGCACTTTACGGCACTACGCGTTTTCTCATTATTTTTCATGGATCGATTGATGGTAAGAATGCCGTACAAAAATATGTGACCAAAATGTACCCGCTTTACCTGTGCTTTTGAATTCTCACCTGCACTTAGTTGGGCAGCTTGCAAGTGACGGCATAGTGCTTAATCTTACTATTTTATGCCCTTCTATCTTTCTACATAGGTCTCCTGGTGGTTCAAATGACCCATCAATTTTTGACACGGGCTTGTAGTCTATAGGTTTCTACAAACTTTTGTAAGGAACTTGCAGATAATTTGGTAATGCTATCTAAATCAAAAATATTTTCAACGTGCGCTTGTATTACAATTTTAGGTCTATCTTATCTTGAATTGAGGATATCTAATGCAATTTCGAAGTTTTCGTCAATTGCAGACAGACCGGAAATGCTACTAGATGCTTCACCTTTTAAAGAATTTCTTAAATAATGTAATTTTTGCGCAGATGTTAAATTGGCGGAGTTTACTATAGAAAGAAAATTTTCAATAAAATTTTCATTATATTCATCGATTATTCCAGAAAATATTGGTAACTGCAATGTAGGCAGCGATTGATAAAAATTGTTTGAAATTGGATTTTGACTTAGAGTTTTTTCGGTTTTAATTTTTAACGAACTGAATTTTTCCAAGAGTAAATTACGTTTTACAATTGCAATCGTAATTTCTGTTACACATTATTTTGCAGATAGCAGATTAGAAAGATCGAACTCTAAACGTTGTAATGTACCTATTAAAATTTTGGGCATAATTAGACTTTGGCGTCAGATAGTTCTGAAATATATGTTTCTAAAAGTTTAAAATCAAAATCGCTTAATTTAGAAGATAAATTCAATATAAATTATTTTACTTTGTTCAACGACAGGTTATTACCACTGTCAATTTTTGATAAAGAGAGCCATGATGAATAGTGGTAAAGCAATGCAGAAATTTATAATGAATGATGATCGATCTGTGTGGCTCCTGCGGTAACCAAAGTAAATGGCTTCTGGATGAGCGGGCTGAACGTATCACGAAAGTAGTAGTATGAAGGAACTGTAGTCCATCGGACTGATGTTTCTCAGCGACAAAGGATGCAATTGCGAATTTCTTGTACGTTACCCATTTTGATGGCTGTGATGGATTATTTCAATAAATCCGGACAAAGTGACCAATAATTATGTTCGCGCCTTTTGATTTTATTGTTAAAATCGTCGAACTAATGCGCTGGTAGTTATTTTAGAAGATAATGAAACACTCGCTAACATAAACGTTTATTGATTTTGTTAATTCATTTGTTGAAGTCCAAAAAATTCAAACAAAATATCCCCTCTATATTGAGTAAAGCGTAGCGGGAAAAATAGCGCTAACAATAAATAGTATAGAGAGGCCAATTCACAGAAACTAGCTTATATACGATTTTCGTAGGACTGAAAAGGTTTATAACGAGTCAGAGTAGTATCGATGGAATCAGCGTGGTTTACTGATTACCAAAATGCATGTTGTCACTTTTTAAAATGGTGGAATGAGTATCTGACGTCAAAAAATGGCGCCTCTTAGTTTTAGATTTTGTCGATTTTATCCGATTTAAGAAAACTATCAAATGACAGGTAAGTAAATATCTAAAAAACGTATAAAACAACTTTTAATATAAATATTATTTTTAAAAAAGTATTTAAAAAAATTTAAAAGCTTAAACATTAGGTTCTTATTAAACAAGCAACGTTTTAAAGCAAATCAACATCATTTACTCAGTGTAATTGAATTGATTAAAATATTGGATACCGTTATGACATATGGCTGCTATACATTTTTGTTTCCGGTCAGCACATCCACAACGGAATGTTCTGCATCCTGTCTTACAATGGCAAGAAATTAATTCCAAATTTTTGAGACTGATAGGTTCTTGCAAATATGTAATCGGACGTAGTTGCCCATCTTCTAACTTCCAGCCCTGATCAATAAGTTAAGATAAATTCTGTGTTGGTAAATGGTTGATAATTTGCCCTTTTGAAGGTGTAGCTGCAGAACATGTTTCGATGGTGGCAGTTTGTCAAGTACTTTAACTTGTTGGTACATGGATGCCCTCAAAACATTAATGTTGTCTATTGTTTTAAATGCAGGGTTTTTATCGACATACATTTTAATGATGAACAGCTCTGCGTTTTTTAATTTCTTCTCAGAGAGATCTGGACCACGGCCAAAATCTTTCAGCAATTAATTGTTCTACTTAAATACCATCCAATTAGATTTCTTTGTATAGCTAGAAGAAGCCGCTGGTGCTAACGCATTCGGTTATAGCATGATAAAAGAGTAATGAAGTTCTTATATTAAGGTCCACTTTTCTTACAATTTCATGAACTGCTATTAATTTGGCCAAATCTAACTCACACAGTAGAGGGCAATTTTTCATAATAATGGATCATCAACAGCAACACGTCCGTATCACGACTAAGTACCACTAGTGTATCAAATCCGTTTAATTTGGTATCCATCCCATGAAGGACAAATCTTGTATCGGCTTATTCATAGTTGGATTTTAAATGGTCAACATTTTTGTCGAAATTTGTGCTTACCGTTTCACCCTCGGTAAAGCCACCAGATGTCAAAAGTTCGCAACTTCGGTTGACCTTTGTTGCTTGTTTAACTATAGAAAATTCTGCTAACCTGGTTTTGACAACATTTTTTTCTACTAATCGAGATGTCAAAAATTCTTCAACCAACTTCAAACCACGGGACTGAGCAGTTAATAAGTTATTTTCAATTTCACTTGAAGCAATTTCATCACTGAATATGTGAACCAGCCTTGAACTCTTTTTGTAAAATACCTCCCTTTTCTGAAAAAACTCAAACAGTTTCTTAACATCCGCCTCGTCTCTTGTTAAGTTATAGAGATTAATGTCACCTTCAAAAGACTCTCTTCATGTTGTACACCAAGGAGTTTTCAACCCATATCTGATAAGTGTGATCGGTAATTAAAGATTAAACACCAACGATCACGTGTTGTCTCCGTTTTTGTATGTAATTCCAATCAAGCCACCGGCAATTTTATTAAGTTTGTTCACATGTTCAGGAGCTTCGTCGGCGACTTTTCGTTGAACGATTTTGGCGTTCCTTTCACAACAAAATTACCGTCGACAAATTCAAGATATACTTCGTTAGCAATATCTGAAAAAACTTGAATGTCCGCAAGATATACGGTACCCCAGCATGCATAATTTGTATGGTCGTAGACGTAAAACCAAGGCAGTATTTGAGATACAGCTTCAAGATGAAGAATCCAGTCTCCTTCATGTTCAGCCCGTACGAACTTCAGAACCAAGTCCGTTAAATCCAAATATAAACACCAAAATTTGTACAGCTTGTTTACTAAATTTTCCACAACTGTGTGTATTTCGGGAAATTAGGTACATTTACATACCTCAACAGCAGATGATTGTTGTTGGAATCTATTTTTTACACGTTTAATGTTTGTATTGTTAGTAAATGAGGCATAACAATTTCTGTGCCATTTGATTTGATTTTGTACGTCTTCATCTGTGATAGATTCTGGAAAAATAAAGTGAAGAGTGAAGTGATATTAGCCTACGTGCATCCTAGTGGCAACGTGAAATGAAACGTGCATTGAAAGAGAAATGAATTTTGCTTACCATCTAATTCTAATAGACCGAATAAATCCCGCGCTGGTATATCTTGATACTTTTACGTGTGGCTAATGATTCCTTAAAACAACTAAAACTTTTTTCTGGCGCTTTATGTAAATTCTCGCTTTTTACACTGACATATAATACAAGAATTCAAATCAATTGTTTTATTTCTTTAACGTAATGGTAAACTAATATCACTATACTCAGTATACTATTGGCGCGGAGTAATAAACCTGTCAGAATTATCGAATCTCCCGTATTGCAGTGGCGTAGGTACCTGATACGTTTGGAAAATCATATTTTTAGTAGGTAAATATATTATAATAGTAAAATCTACCTTGATATGAATTATTATGTGGTTTTTTTATTGTTTCAATCCTTACTTTGTGGAATCTATTTTTCATAGTAAATAATTTATTCAGCAAAATTCCACCGTTTAATAAGATATAAATAGATGACAAAACTTTTGTAAAACACAGTATTTGAATATAAAATTAAACTCTACAATATCTAATTGTCAAATGTGTCGTTTCTCAATTTGTCTATTTTAAATTTTAATTTTTATAGGTACGTATACTGAGTTTTTACAAAAGTTATGAATCTATTTGTATCTTATTAAACTGTGGAATATTTCAAAAAAATTATTTACTATTATGTGGTTTGTTTCTTATTATTACAATTAAGAATCGATATAGCTAAATAAAGTAATTTTAAAACAATTATTCTTTAGCGTCAAAATGTGTGTTGGATTATCTATCATCGGGGAATATCAAAATCCACCATTTATAAACTAGTGAGGGACAGAAAAATTTGGGACAAATTAAGCTTTCACCCACTTCCATCTCCCTGGTCGGCGCCGATGGAATTAGATGATACAATGAGGAATTCTGTCCGTAGAAAGATTCACTCGTTCTACTTACGGAAAGAGATTTCTACAATCGATAAGATTTTACTAGCAGTAAATGAGGATGAAAATCTTAATTATTACTCATATTGGCAATGAAGATGGCTTTGTAGATGGTGGTTTGTTAGAATTCGAATCAAAGAAAACTGGCGACTATCACGAACACATAAATGCTAATGTGTTTGAAAAATATTTTGAGCAGATGCTAGATTTGATACCCCAAGGATCTATAATAGTTATGGACAACGCCAGCTACCACTCACGAAGATACGAAAATTTACCTACCAGCGCTTGGAGGAAAGCAGAAATTATAGATTGGTTATCTGTTAAGAATATAACTTTTGAGGATGACATGGTGAAAAGAGAATTATTGGATATTGTTAAAGTTCATAAGAATAAGTATATACGTCATGTTATTGACGAAATGGCAAAGAATCGGGGCATTGAAGTACTGCGTTTACCACCTTACCATTGTGAGCTGAATCCTATAGAGTTGGTTTGGGCTCAAGTAAAAGGTGACGTCGCTCGTAACAATACCACTTTTAAACTCGACGACGTGAAAAACTTCTGGAAAATGCATTAAACAAAGTAACACCTGAAAGATGGAAGAACTGTGTATCTCATGTCGTTAAGGAAGAAGACAAATGTTGGCAACTGGATAATTTAGTAGAGATAACATTGGAGCCAATTATTATATCAGTAAACACACAAGACAGCGATTCTGATTCCGAAATGGAAATTTCAGACGAGGAAGAAAGTTAAATGACCAAGCGTAATGTGCCTGAAACAGTGTTCTACTCTCTAAACACCATTTATTGTAACCATGAGTGAGTATTGTCAGTTATTTTAAATATACCTATTTTACCTACTAATGTCTTGTTATTTAAATGAACATTTTTATGCCTGTTACTTTTATCTATTCATTTTGATAAGTTTCCATGACAACCACATAATTTTATAATTGAGCCAAATTTACTTTTTGATGCCTAAAAATCGGTCCCCGCAAATTAATTGTAATTGTAATAAATGTACTGACGATATCTGCATTACTATTTTATTTTATATTTATGTCATATATTATTTATATGTTTATTTATTTTATTTGTATAGTAGATCACATTACAAATTTTACTTCTTACGTATTATATACCATTATTTTTGTATCTTGGTATAATACCCACATCTACGGCTATGATTCTCGTTTCGTCAGTACCTGGGCTGATGGCAACGTGTTTACACAGATTAAACTATTGTTCTCAGACCCTAGATGGGTCGATATGCTGCAAGAGCGGCACAATGATCGTATTTTGGTTAGAATTTATTGGTTTTTTTACTTAACCGTAGAAGTACCGCTTTCACAAGAAAATAAAGAATTATTTCAAGCAATTATGATTTATTACTCCGCGCCAATAGTATACAGACTTTACTTAAATCCATCACTTGCTGTTAAAAAAAAATAGAAAACGATTAGACAAACGTTCACATCAACAGTATAGTCACAACTGGAACTAGAGTATAAGTAAATCGACCTCGGGCGGACAAGAGCTAGTGTAATTAGTCATAATTTCGTTATTTTTATAGAAATTTTAAAAATTCTAAGTTTGAAATACACTTTAACAATGTACCTAATTATTTACTGCCCAAGTTTTGGTCTAATTTATATATTAATTGGGTACATTACACATCAAATGTATTGTGTTTAGAAAAAAAACACTTTAAAAAACCTAATTTTTTTAAATACTTTTTTAAATATAATAGGTACTTACAATAAAAGTTGCTTTGCACGTTTTGTTAGAAATTTTCTTAGTTGTCATTTTATGCCTAGTTTGCTCAAATTGGATAAATGGTATCGCAATAATCGACAAAATCTAATACTAAAAGACGCCATCTTTGTGTCGTCATAGATATACATTCCACCATTTTAAAAAGCGACAACACGCTGATTTCAAGCATACGAATTGTCGATATAAACCTTTTCAGTCCTACGACAATTACTATTCTTCAATTTGGCCTCCCTACTAAAACGTCAATTGGAACCAATTCATTACATTGCTCCGCTACACACATCAATTTATCCAATTTATACGGTTTGCATTTATAACACTGTTGTACATTTTCAAATTAAAAAAGATTTAAAAATTCCCCCAGACTTACAGTATCTGATTACCATATGCAAGATTATAATTATAATTAGTAATTTCTGGAATATTGAAGTCTCCTACTACTATTATTTCGTTACTAAAAATATTAGAAATATTTTCAAATAAGGAAAAAACTCTAATTATTTATCTAACTGCGAATTCGATTTTAAAATTATCAACGTCGATCCAGAATATTTTTAAACTGAAATTGTCTTGAGTTTATCATTTAATACTACAATTTTTAGACATGTATTGTTTACTGATTGCTATCAACTCGCCAATGCTTTAGATTTGTGTATATTTTATTTCATGTCAGCTGTCACACCTATAAACATTATAACGTTTATCAAAATTTTCTGAATTATTCACAGCCAAACCGCTTTCACGTTTCATTCAGGACAGTGCAACCGTAATCTTCCGCCGCAACGCTGCATACAAACGTGTATATGTTTTAATCCGGAGTCACCTGACATTTTGATAGTACAAATTGAATTTCTTATTCCGCATATTAACTTAGACAAGTAAATTTAGTTAATATTTATTAAAACACTCACCCAAAACTAGTTGGCCCTAACAGTAAAACTAAAAACAAAACAAAAAAATGCTAAAATAAATTAAATTTTGATTTATACTAAATTTGTATATTAAATGTGTAGAAACTAAAGAAACTCAGATCTAGCAGATGATGCTTCTTAATTATTTAGCACATTGTATAACAACATCGAGTTCCCCCATAGTTTTCACTTTATGTTTCTTATTATTGTTGTTTATAAAGATAACGCCATCAGTAGTCCAAGTGTTTTTAAAGCCAAAGTTAAACCTTCCTTAATTTGTACACCCGTGGCTTTCAGCGCTTTTTTGTGAACACATTTGCACGTTCGCGATAACTTACAAACTTCACGATAACACCAAGTAGCTTCTCAAATTTTGGGCGCCCAATTCTATGACATCTATCGATTTGAATTTTATCAATATGCAGTTCTAAATCGCTATTAAACACTTGCAGCACTTTTTCTTCGATGTGTTCCATATTTTCCTCTTTGATACCAAAAATGCGTAGATTATTGCGCCGAGTATACTGTTCGACGTTATCCAAACCTAATCTAAGCTCTTCATTTTCTTTTTGCAGCTGAACTATATTTCTTTCCATAATATCTAGCTTTTCAAGGATTTTATCAATCTTCTTATCAATTTTTTTAGTAATTTCGTCTGCCAATTTTTGGATTCCCTCAAGAAACTTATCATTTGATAGGCCATCGGTAATGATTTTTATTGATACATCAATAATATCTGCTTTTTGGGCTTGAGTAAAAACCATTTTGGCGATAACTGAACTAAGGGAAACACGAAGTATTTAATATTATACGGAGCACCAAACTGTACGTCTACGCTGTATGTAGGTTCATACTCGAATGATTACAACATACCTATTAAGTTTTTGAGTTCTGGCGAGCTTTAGAAATTGGACTTCGATAAGCCATATTGGGATTACGTTTAAAAAAAAGAACATCCACTTTCTTTTCTTCCGCCTATTCTTAATATCTCGCTAAATTTATAGAAAATCTTCCGCAGGACTGATAATAAAAGAAAACTGTTGGGCATACTATAACTTTTGCGAGACGAAAAATACGGTTGCATAACTCAGTTCCTTGTTCAATAAAAAACCTCTACTTAGTTTTCTTACCGTGCTACCGCTCAGCAAGTAGTTTCTTAAAGTTCTTCTAGGAATGCCATATTGTTTCAAAGGGGATGAGGTCTTTCATCGCCAGACTGTTTAATCTCCGAAACGTTTCAACGTCGCCGTTTCATCGTCGGAACGTTTCATTGCTGTTGAATAATTATCGTAGGTTTTAATAACCACCTTTTTTCATTATTAATTTTGTGATAATGAAGACTGTAATTCTAAAATAATAATAAAAAAACAATTAGGTTTACTGTTTAAGATGAATAAACCTAAGTAAAAAATGACACAATTTAACTTTTGCTGCCAGAGATGAAAGTGGAAGTTTTACACTATGACAACCACTACAGAAAGCCTAATTTCATGTGTATAAGTAGAAAAATAAATTGATAAGCAAATATAAAATAGAAATTTTGAATTGAAAATAACAGCCAATATTTTAGCACTGCCATTCCATCGCCGATACTCTCCAGGACTTTTTGAAAATTTGCAGATTGTCTCTTACACTATATGCCTAATTAGCAGTCTCAAATGTATTGTTTGTAACGTTGGTGGTAATTGAAAGACAATTTCGTATAAACTTCACAACATACATCGGCGGACCAGCACAGAATTGAAACTTCTAGACGATGTCCCTATAAGAAAATAATTTTTTATACACTTTGTGTCTTCGTGCTATAGAGAACGTAGATAGTAGTTAATGTTCTATGAGATTTCTGGTTTTACTAAATTCGACAATTGGATTTATTAAGTTAAATGAGCTTATTTCGAACATGTATCTTAGTAAACTATGAATAACCGAACTAATAATAGGTTTCATTCACACGCACAGCAATGTTTTATACCAGGTCTTCATATATTTCATTTCAAGCTACCTGAAACAGTGATGTCTCAGGTGTTCTAAATTACGGGAAGTATCGCCAACCGTTGAAAACGCCATGTAACACACGTGTTCTATCGGTATAATAAGCCAGATAATCTTGATAATGTAAAACCTCTGCATAAACGGCACCACACTGGTTTTAAAACATCATCGACGTAGTCAAGGGGGTTCAATGCCACTACCTAAATTCGTCCCTAAAAGTAATTTTATTCTACTTATGAAGCTAACCATGTCGTTCGTGACACTATGCCAGACTCAACATTCTTCTGTGGTATGGTAAGAGAAAGACGTGGATTAGGACAGTGTGCATGAGATGTGTTGGATGAATTTAGGTCTAAAAGGTCGGCGTTGATTGAAATTTCTTCCTAACGTTTAACTAACACGAGTTATCAGTTTTCAGAATTCTTTCCATCTCCGATCTTGAATGTAGACTGATGAATTTGGCTTCGCAGTTTCAAATTGTACTGTTACAAGCAACTCGGGGCTTGTATGGTTGCCGGTAAAATGATAATCTTTCTAAGATTCCGTTTAGGTACCGATGACTTGTCTGTATGTTCCAGATGCCAAACGGTAGTTTACTCGATGTTCTTCAAGCTTAGTTCCTAATGAAAGATCTAATACAAACAAGATTGCGACTCATCGAGTCATCTTCTTTACCAGAAGATATTTAAACACGAATTTCAAGAACCTAAGCTGTCCCTCTAAAAGGCTTCCTAAGATCCATTAGGCAGATGTCCCTCTGAAACTAATAGTAAGCGCACTTCGATCACAAAAATACTACTTAGCAAAGTACTTGACATGGTTGTTCTAACCACGTATACGAAAGATCAACAGCTGCGTTAAAGACTCGTCAGACTAGGTCACTAACATTGGAAGGAGTATTCGCTGGTCGTAACCAAACTGACATAAGTAAACTTTTCGTAGTCTATCTCACGGGAAGTTACTTTCGTTTTGGTTTTGGTTTGGAAAAGAGAGTTCTTCGAACAATTGGATTGAGTGGCAATGGGAGGTCCACTGAGTAACCCAATGACATGGTTCCAGTACGTATGATACCTTTCTTGTTGCAAAACACGACTTAGACAAGTTAACAGTATCTTCATATACAGTGTCAATCAGAATAAATGGAAAAAAAATGTTTCAAAGAGTCATCAACCATGACATTAGCACAATTAAATAAATATGTAAATTGCAAGATGTAATAAGTTATATAAGTGTTCCCTATTTACTGAATGGTGCTGTATAAATTTTTAAATAATTACACACATTTCCACACACAGTGTGTAACAAAAGTTTCGTACAAAATTCAAAATAGAGGTTATTTATGGTAATATAAAAAAACGCTAAAACATGTAACTTTTGAATTTTTTAAATGGCCTATTTTGACATAATTTTACAATTGTAACAAGAATTATGGCAATATGTCGACTATCATTAATATACAGTGTGATTCAGAAATACTACATAATTCAAAGACGGATGATTTGCCAGGATATGAGAAATTGCTCAAGCAAAACACAGGCTCAGGTTTTTCAATCTCTGGTTAAGGTTAAGTTTGATTAATTTCCAATGAGATATTTTGACAACAATTATTATCATAACAGTGAAACCCAAAAGTTAACCAATGATTAAAAAAACTGGCCGTTAAAGGTTACAAAACTTATAATTTAATAAGATTTTGACAAGTGTAGCAGTTAACAGGCAACACTACGACCGTAATAAAAATAACAAAGCATAATACAACTGTAGTTTTATCCAACACAACAAAATATTAAGTAGAACTATAAGTTTATTTGCTGAAAAATGTAACATAAAAGATTAAGTCGTAAAATAAAATCCACTTAGAAGGCGACCGATAGTTGTATTCAATATGCACCCGAATTACAAAGTAAAACCAGTTCTATACGGGCGGAAGTTGGTTAAAACAAACCTTATGGAAATTTGACAACAATAGAACAATAAGTTTCAACTACCTAAGGGTCAGCGGTTCTCAATATTTTTAATATTTTATATGTTACAAACAAAATTTGATTTATTAAAAGTCATAATGCATGCATCAATAAATAGATAAATTTTACCGTAAGTAAAGGATAATACAAAAAATACACAAAAAGATTTCAAAGCATACTTTTAATATGTAATTAGGAACAAATATAATTAATTATTGCTCACAAATAATGAAGGAATTCTGTAAATGATGTTAATAGGCTACGAAGAATTTAGGAAATCCATTAAAACCAATTAGTGGAATAATGAAAGGAAAGTTTTCCAAATATATATTGCAATATAATCACTGCGCCAGCTTATTTTCGTATGGAACCCGTGCGCAATGGATGCTACTGAAGCTAAACGTAAAATTTTGTTGAATGTGTACGATTATTTTGAAAAGGAGAAGAATCATGGTGCGCCACTTACTTCAGTAATGGCTGTTCAGCAAAGAACGGCGGATGCGGTATAAGTAAGCAGACAAACAGTGGCGAGGACATGTTCTATGCGAGAAAGTGCAAGTGATTTAAAGAGAATTACATATCGCCGGCCTAAAAAATGTACGACCACAAAGAAAACCATCCGAGACATGATTTATGATATGTATGCAAAGAAAGAGCATATAACTCTGGACACATTGGTTCGTATTAAAATTGAAATATGTTTGCAGATATTGGCAGATCAAGCTTACCTTGTACTGAAGGAAATAGGGTTTTAAATTTAAGCAGACCGATAACAGACGAGGTTTAGCGAGCAATCCCATGTGTTTTCCATGCGTAATGTATTTTGAGGAAGTACTTAAAAATCTACAGTCCAAAAATTCCACACGAGTTCGTCTTTTAGATCGAAACATGGATTTTTAGTAGAGGTGCGGGTAAACGTAGTTGGCAAAGATGACAGTGTTAAAAGTTTAAAGCAACCTACTAAAGCTTCCGATGGTAAACGTATATTATTGTCCATGCTGGTGGCCGAAATGGTTTTATAGAAGGGGCAGTTTAATATTTTCTAGTACCAAGAAATCCGCAGATTACCACGAATATGAATTCGGTATTGTTTGAGAAGTGGTTTGAGGAATGCATCCTAAAAATCTTAAACAGCCGTCAATCATTGTTTCTTGATAACGCATCCTACCACACACGCAAAAGTGAAAAGCGTCCGACAGCTTCTTCAACCAAAGACGATATTAGAGCGTGGTTAAAAAGTAAAACATACAATTTGATACTATGATGTTCAAGGCTGAGTTGTTACAATTAGTGCACAAAACCATCGAGGTTCCGTAAATAAATATGTTGTCGATGAAATGGCATTAAAGTACGGCCACGAAGTTCTGCGTCTGCCGCCATATCATTGCCATTTCAATCCCATTGAATTGGTGTGGGGAATTGCGAAGAAGTTTTACGACGACCATATAGGCGCTACTTCAGGAAAAGAAGAAGACGTGCTTAAAACTTGGAACGACGCATTAACTAAAATAACTCCAGACGTGTGGAATCGCTGTGTAACTCCACAAAAGAAATAAATCAAAGACACCTACAAGCGTGAACAAATTATAGACGATGTGCGACCTTTGATTTTTACTGTAAATACGGATAGTGACTTAGAAGACGATCACTTTACTTTTAGTGATAGTGACAACGATCTCTAAATAGTATCCAAGTGTAGCAATAATTAATTATATTTGTTCCTAATTACATATTAAAAGTATGCTTTGAAATCTTATTGTGTATTTTTGTATTATCCTTTACTTACGGTAAAATTTATCTATTTATTGATGCATGCATTATGACTTTTAATAAATCAAATTTTGTTTGTAACAAATAAAATACTAAAAATATTGAGAACCGCTGACCCTTAGGTAGTTGAAACTTATTGTTCTATTGTTGTCAAATTTCCATAAGGTTTGTTTTAACCAACTTTCGCCCGTATAGAACTGGTTTTTACTTTGCATTTCAGGTGCATATTGAATACAACTATCGGTCGCCTTCTAAGTGGATTTTATTTTACGACTTAATCTCTTACGTTACATTTTTCAGCAAATAAACATAACATAAATTTAACTAAATGACCTATCTTTTAAATTATTGCAGTATTTTTAAACTTCACATTTTATATGATGTACAAATGACATATTGCCAGAATCTTTGATTAATAAGGAATCCGAAAGTTTAAAAAAAAGGATATGCTTCCATTTAGAAAAATGTTTGTTGACGCCATTGCGTTGCCACTGTAACCTCTACATTTAACAAATTCAAATCAAAAATATGAAATTTCAAAATTCAAAAGTTATCTACTTGTTTCAGTGTTTTTTATATTACCACAAATAACCTTTAATTTGATTTTGTGCGGAACATTGTTCCATACTGTATAGTATTGCTATGGTTACATTTTTATTAAGAACAATTTTAGATTAAGAAAATTTTTGTCTAGCAATTTATCAAAATAAAACGAATCAGTTTTGACAAATGTCTTTTCAACAAGAATTTTTGAAAGCGAAAAATTTAACCAAGATATGTTCGGCATTAAATTATCACAGTTTTTCTGTATTACGAATAATCATATATCCTTACAGATATAAAATTATCTATGAAAATGATTCCTTAATAACGTAATCAACTCCAATATCACGTCCCATAGCCAGCGAGTGTGGCTAGGACGATGCTTATGCTGTTCTATGCCGTAACATATTGAAAACAAGCAAAATGGTAGTACATGTGCACCAAAGAAGAGGTCAGGTAAAAAAATTTATTAAAGTTCTGTTTAAATATGATTATTATACTGATTTGTTTCAAAAAAAATCATACCTATTTATAAAAAAAAAAAAGGTGTTCGAAAAAATATTTAATTTTCGACACTTAAAAACATTTTCAAATGGAAACCCCTCTTTTTATCTTTTAGACGATTTTTCTTTTAAATAATTTTTTTATTATTAGTTAGTATTCGTATCCGGTAAGATTTTATTATAAAAAATCTCTGATTTGCAAAATATTTTCGAAATGAAGTACTTAATTACTTATTTTATAATCTACTTGCCCCAACTACTAAACTTCCTCCGCTTAATTATAATGAAATTTAAAAATGATTTAATCATAATTAACCGGGCTTTACATGATATTAATTTTGTGATAATAAAAGGTCACTGTGGTTATTTTTCTAATAAATATTCTTATAAATTAATTTAACGTTAAAGGTACGTCATTTTATTTCAATTAAGTAGGGTAGGAGGGTAAGATGACGAATCGTCTAAGATGACTAATCGTCTAAGATGACGAATTGCATTGCTTATTTTCAGAAACTATGGTACTAGATGTCGTGACGTACTTCCGTTACAACACGTGTATTAACATTATAACTTACTTTTCACTTTATGAACTCTGAGATCTGTTATGTTTCTGTGGTGGTAATGACAATATTACAAGAATAGTAAAGAATAAACTAAGCTGTGATCTATTTGTAATAAGTGATATTTTTTTGAAGTACATATGTATTTTCTAAAAGATTTAAAGCATTCCCAAAATACATTTCTGTTTTCTTTAGTTACGGAATTTTTTTAGAAGTAATAGTATCGGGTAAGTTGACGAACCCAACAAGTGGACAAAATAATGAATTCGTCATCTTACCCGACCTGAAAGCAACTGGTATGTTCTATTAAACTCCTAAATATGTGACAATTCTGACTAAAAATCGTCAATGACTAACAGACACGCCATTCGAAGTTTCGATGAATGTGGATAAAGAAACATTAGCTCATCATACATCATCACCTGTAGTTACTGATATATCAGACCCACATTATGCTATTCAACCGAATGTGGACAGGGAAACAGTAGCCGGATTATCACAAAATGGTCACTCAGTTGAAAAAAAATTAAAGAAGAGAAGAAAGAGAAAAATCGAGAGAGAAGAAAGGAAAACTCAAAAAAAGAAAGTTGAAATACAAAAAAAAGAAGGAGCTCCAAAAGCAACGAAACCCAAAATATGCAAGAAAAACATAATCAAATGATAACGAGGAATCCTTAGATTTCTCTATATCAATCAGTTATGTGCAAGAAGATGATGACTGATTACGCCGGGGAAAAATCTGATCAGTTTGTAACGAATTAGGTAAAGATGAAATTTGGTACACCTGCTTCTTAGGTCGAAAATGGGCCCATGTTGAATATACTGGTGTGACTACAATAAAAGTAAAACTCATAGCATACGAGGATATATTGAAAAATTCTTAGCCTACTATAGAACCAAACAAAATTTCAATGTCAAAATATTTTATTACTCAACATATTCTCCTCTTAATTGGATACATTTATTACAGCGAACCTGCAACGTCTCTAGACCTTTCAAAAAAATGTTTCTTCTTGCTCTGCAAACCAGACCTCCACAGCTTCTATTACCTCCTTGTTGGAAGAAAATGTACGACCTTTTAAACTTTTTTCAGTTGAGGAAAGAGGTGATAGTCGGACGGAGCCAAATCGGGTGAATAAGGGGGTGTTCTAGTAATTCAAACCCTAAATCACGAATTTTTGCATGGCAACATGAGATTTGTGTGCAGGGGCGTTGTCCTGCAAAACAAAACACCTTTGGATAGCTTTCCGCGTCTTTTCTCTTTAATATTTTCCCGTAGAGTGGTCAGTAATGTCGAATAGTAATCTCCAGTTATTGTTCTACCCTTATCCAAAAAATCAATCATGATTACTCCATGGCAATCCCAAAAAACTGAAGCAAGAACTTTTCCAGCAGATTTTTTGACACGAAACTTCTTAGGTCTTGGAGAACCAGAGTGTCGCCATTCCATCGATTGTTGCTTTGTTTCTGGATCGTAGAAATGTACCCAAGTCTCACCCATAGTAACAATTCGGTTTAAGAAGTCTACAGATCGAACGCGATGCTTCTACCCTTGCACGCTTTGGTCAACATTCAAACATTTGGGGATCCATTTTGCAGCAATTTTCTCATGTCCAAATTGACGTGAACCATATGATGAACGCGTTCGTATGAAATATTCAGTGCTTCAGATATCCGTTTTAGCCCAATTCGACGGTCTGATAAAATCATGTCATGAACTGCATCGATATTTTCGGGGACTGACACAGAAACTGGCCTTCCCGATCGGTCATCATCTTCAATGGAAAATTTACCTCTTTTGAAGCTTGCATTCCAATTTTGACGGTCGCATACGAAGGACATTGATCACCAAGGGTATTAAGCATATCTTCGTAAATCTGCTTACCTCTTAACCCTTTTAAATACAGGTACTTGATGATGGCTCGATACTCCAATTTTTCGATTTTCACAATTTGGGTAGAGGACTTGAAGGGTGTAAGTACAATAAAACTTTAAGCGGATGGTTTGACGTAGTTGTCTTTGAAGACTGGATTTTTCTATAATGTTACCATATTTTAACAATCTTGATGGCGACAAGGTTTCAATCGGTGATAATTTAGGTAGTCATATCACGACGATTAATATCCAGACATGCAAGTATAATAACATTCTCCACTCATATGCTGCAGCCTTTAGATGTGGCTTATTTTGCATCTCGAAAGTAGAGAGAACTCGTAGAGGAGTGGAAGTTAAGAAACCCTGTAGTTCTGCCTAAGACGCTTTTTCTAGGAAAGCTTAAGGATGCCGTTTTGAGACTTGGAGAAAAAATAAAATTCAAATGCTACAGCCGGTTTTAAAGCTTGTGGAATAAGAATATTCCAAAGTTGTTTTATCAAAGATTAAAACAAAGGATAACACTAAAGCGCAGCAACTTCTTGGACAAGTGCAATTGTATTTTTTGGATTTCCAATTGATGAAGATGACAATTTAGAGGTTTTAGTGATGATAGTAGTACAGAAAATGATCCTGACAATATATATGTATAAAACTGGGAAAGCATCTGAAATTATAGTTGAACCAGACGTCCCAAAACTATTTGCAAAATACAATTTTGTGATTGCGTCGTTTGAATCGAATAAAAGAGACCGACACTTTATTGGAAAAATCGAGGATACGGGTGATGGAGAATTTGTAGTTAACAAGCAACGACCAGAAACACGCAGTCAAGCGAAAAACCACTCAAGTGCAACTTACGCATGAAAATAATGGCGTATATAATCTTCGCAGCAATACGAAGGAAATCAGTCTTAGAGTAATAAGAAGCAGAAGCAAACAGTTACAATAGAAGACCTGAAGATGGCAAATGCAAACGTCGTCAAGAAGAAGAAGGTTCTATCCCGATCATTGACAAGATATACAAGATTTTATTAGAAGAACAAGACCTGTCCTGGACAGAAATTGAATTAACAAGGTTAGGTTCTTCAACATTGTTTATTTTCTTCTCAAATTATTGTGAAATTTGAAAAGAGCGGTTTTCAAAGAAAGTACCCGTAT
Source organism: Abscondita cerata (assembly GCA_030710515.1). NCBI lineage: Eukaryota > Metazoa > Arthropoda > Insecta > Coleoptera > Lampyridae > Abscondita > Abscondita cerata. Next base: position 81,943 of record JALBCR010000079.1, read on the forward strand.
AGAGAAGGCGTATTAACTTTTTTAATTTAAAACAAGATTTTAATGAAGGTGTAACAAAGTGGTACATACCTACCTACGTATTAAAAACGCAGCGATTGATTGCGAATTCGGCATACAGTTAGAAGAAGTGATGAAGAACATACAAAGTCATTGAAGGACCTACTGGACATCGCAAACATAATTCACGTAAAGAAGAAGGCGAACGTGTTAAAGCTGCATCCTAGAGGATTCAAATCTAGCAATCACCAGCAGAAAAAACAGATATTTTCAAATAGTCAAATAAAGTGTTATGCATGCGGAGAAAGCAACCATAATTTTTGTAGTACATGTCAATATAAATATAATATATTAAAATTTGTAGTAAAATAGGACATGAAAAAAATTGTAGAAAACGAATTAATAAAAAATTATTTTAAAAAAGTATAATAAATAAAAAAAAATAAAAAAAAAAAAAAAAAATTGTTTAAATGTAAACAGAATTAAATTTTGTAAGCCCTATAATCATTAAGACTAAAATTGAATAAACAATTTGTGAAATGGAAATAGATACAGGTGCGGGGGTATCGATTGTCCCATTTAATTTTTATTTGAATAATTTTAAGCATTTAGATTTAATAAAAACGACAATCACACTAAAAACGTACAATCAGGAAATTCCGAAAGGAAATTTTTTTGCAAAGGTTAAAATAAATAACCAAGAGGAAACGTGCGAACTTTTAGCTATAGACAACGGATGTAGATTGTTGTTAGGAGAGATTTATTAAAAAAATTTAATTTTAGTATTGAAAACGGGAAAGTTATTGAAAGTTCGAGTATTAAGAAAATAGAGTTTTTAGAAAAATGTAAGAGTGAAAATTAGTTTTAAAGTTTGACAATTTATTTAAGGAAGAGTTAGGGTGTTATAAATTTGAAAAATTAAATTAGAGACAAATTCTAGTTTAAAACTCGTATTTTAAACCAAAAGCAGTAGGTATCTTTTGCTTTCAAGGAGAAAGTAGAAAAGGAATTATTAACTTTAGAGAAAAACAGAATTATTACTAAAGTTGAAAATAATGAATTCGGAACGCCGTTGGTTCAGTTTTAAAATCGAATGGTAATTTACGTTTATGCGATAACTATAAGTTAACGATAAACAAATTTTAGAAAAATTCAATTATCTGTTTTCTACAGCGAAAAGCTTATTTATAACGTTGCAGAGTGGCAAATGCTTCATTAAATTAGATTTAAAAGATGCATATAATCAGTTAGATATATGGAATCAAAACAATTATTAGCATGGAGTACACAAAAAGGTATTTTTTTAGTAAATAGAATGTCCTATGGTACTAAACCAGCTTGCCAACGTATTTTAGAAAAATGTTTACAGGGATTAAAAGGGTTATTAATTTCATGGATGACATTGTAGTTACAGGCAAAAGATTATAATGAGCATTTAGATAATTTAGAAAAGGAATTTGAGAAATTGCAGAGTGCAGAATTTACATTAAATTTAAATAAATGTAATTTTTTTCAAGATGAAATTCAATATTTAGGTCATATTATTAATAAAGAAGGAAAGTAAAGATCCTAAAAGAGTTAAAGCAATGTTAAATATGCCGAGACCAAAATGTGACGGCGAAGTTAAATCATTTGTTGGTATGATTAATTATTAGGTACGGTAAATTTATTGAAAACGTAGCTGAAATTTTAGAACCTTTATATAAATTATTGACAAACGAAATGGAGTTCCGTTGGACCAAAAAATGCGAAAATTCATTTTTACTAGCTAAAAAAGTGGTAGCATCAGATAAAGTTTTAATTCATCACAACTAACATTTACCACTAAAATTAGTATGTGCCGTTCTATTACATACCTTTCCCGACGGATCGGATAAGCCGATAGCATTTGCTTCTCGAGTTCTAAAAGAAGCAGAAAAAAAATTATTCGATGGTACATAAGAAAGCATTAGCTTCATTTTGGGAAACAATATTTAATGTGTAAAATTTACTTTAATATCTGATCATAAACCGTTAGAGGCAAATTTTGGAGACAAAAAGGAATTCCAGAAATGGCTGCGGAAAGGCTTCAACGGTGGGCTTATTTTTATCATGGTTTGATTATACTTTTAAAATTGAAAACGGAAGTTGGAATTCCGGAGCAGACTGATAATATCGTTCTCCATTGAAAGTTTGTAGTTTTGAAACGGACTAAATCGAATATATTAATTTTTTGTTCAAAAATTCATTTCACTTAGATTGGGCATCAAGCCATATTGTAGGATATTTAAAAACGGATGGCCTAATGAAATAACGGACGAGATTAAATCTTATTATTATAGAAGAAATAAAATATATTTTAATGTGGAGATTTAGAGTAATTATTCCAGCGTAATTTAGGGTAGGATTGTTGAAAGAATTACATACAACCTATTTAGGCATAGCGGAAAAGAAATCGTATGCGAGGTCTTATTTTTGGTGGTCTTTATTAGATTCGGAAATTGAAAATTTTGTTAGGGTTGTACAGTTTGTATGCATCACAAAATAAAATGTTTTTAGTAATAACGGATTCAAAGTCGAAATATCCGGAAATTTATGAAATGAACAGTACAAGTAGTCAATCAACAATTGAAAAACTTTAGGGAAACTTTTGCACGGTACGATTTACCCCAAGTAATTGTCTCAGACAATGGACCTCAATTTAGATCAGAAGTATTTGCTAAATTTTGTAACTATAATTATATTAAACATGTAATGTAACAAACATAACCCAGGCACTTGTAAAAACAAGATTTGAATAGTCCTCCACTAAACCCGAAGCGAACTTGGCCGATCAAAAAGCGGGAAAAGCTAACTAAAGACATCTACGTTGAATCCAGGATAATATCCCTAACAACTGCTAGAGTGCAGTAATAGATGTAGTAATATCAGCAATGAAATAAAACACAAGCATGGTAGATAACGTAAATTATATTGAACGTTAATTTATTTAAATAAAAATGATCAATTTTGCAATATTGTGTAATTATTAAAGCCAAAAGGTACCCCTCTGCTTAGGCTGCCTGGGGATAAGAAGGGTTATAGAGAAAACCTCAGGTTCCGCCTTAACAATTAAAAAAACACAACATAACCAAAGTTCAATTTATCAAATAATTAACATTCATTGTATGCAATTATTATTATTATTATAAAGACAATTATAATAAAGGTATCCTGTTGAGAAACCGTTCATCAGTTCATAATTGTAAACCCGAACAACCACCGTTATTAGAATGTAGATGCAAAAATATTTCCCGATTCAGAATACAGCAATTCAGCTCATTTATACATGCATTTTCAATTAAAACTGGAGAAAATTAGTTAACAGTGTATAACACCGTGGGTAACAAGCGGGTTTCACCAGTCGCGAAAGCTCCTACCTGCCTATTCAGTTGGATTTTCGAGATCGCGTCAATTTTGAGATGGCCATAATGTAGCCAAGTTAGTCAATATTAAGTTTTACAAGCACACATGTACAATAAAATAAAGATATTAAAATAAATAGAAGTAAATGTGACCGTGAGCCATCCCCTGAACTTCGTCTCTCACGGAACAGAAAATATTAATCGTACAACAAGGCTCTTTCACACACTGGTATTGTTTTATTCTGAATCATACTTTTATAAGTAGACTGGTTTAAAATGTATCTTAAATTAAAAGATCAAAAACAAGCATCTTTACATTCTCTTAATTGTATAGGGATCAAACAAAGAGAAACGCCAACAAAATAACGGTTCCGCCAATCAAAGACACGTGGTTAAATTATTTACAACGTAAAATCGAACGCAGTGTACATAACATAAAACAAATTGGAATACGCCATAATACGAGTATTATACCAATATTATTTGTAAAAAAAAAATGCAATCTGAATGTTAGGTCACAATCGCGCTTAAAATAAAAATTGAAATCCAAAAGCACGAGGCCGCGAAAATTGTTTTTTAAATTTAAGTTACAATCAAAAGTATATTTTTAAAATTGAAAATACAAAAAAAAGAATAAAGCGAATGCTACGTTAGATGCCTTTATACCCCAATTGTACAACAAAACACGAGGTTACAAACGCAATATTTACAAAAAAAATAAACGCAAATTATTAAATTTGGTAAAAACTAAATTTACGAACATTACGCATTTAGTTGCCAAGCTTTTAAAGTAAATTACAGGTACAAATTTTATACAGACCAAAAATAATACGTAGCAAGAAAAATGTCGTTGTTGACAATCTAACAGTCGGAGACCAGATGCCAAAAACTTTCCTTCGCATCCCTCGACAAAGAAAAGCAGCCCCTTAAAGGGACTTCGTAACGGTGCTATCTGACCGGCGCAGATCGACATATTTTAAACCGACTATATAAAGAAATTGCGGGTAATATTTGAATTTAAATATGGATCTTTCAATGTCACAACAGCGCCCTTTCATCCTTCAATGAACGGCGCAGCGAAAATTGTGTAAAGTCATTAACGTTAGCAGACAATGCACATAAACAAGTTCTACTTTAATAAGTAGATATTTATTTTATTATAGAACTTCGGTACACTGTTCTACGAATGAAATGTCAGCAAAATTAATGTTTAACCGTGAGATAAGAACGCGTTTTCATAATTTGAAAAATAAACCAAAGTTAATTGAAAAAATACAAAAATAGTATTCTGAAAGATAACGACAAGTATCGTTTACCTACAGAAGGGGAGAAGTATTTGTTAGGAATTATAGAAATCCGAACCAAACATTGTGGGAAAAGGCAATTATAGATGAGGTTTTGGGTGAAAGACATTATTTAGTTATATGGTTTTAAATGAGAATATAATTTGGCGAGGTATACGGATTAGATTTTAAAAGCGGGAGATTATGAGTTAAAGTGTGACGAAAATGAGAGTTCTGAGAAAATTAGTTTGTTATCCTACGTAAGCTGTTTTATTGCAAGAAGGTGATTTTATATTAAATAAAATTCAGGAGGAAGCCTGTCAAAATGCAGATGTTAACGACAATAAATTAAAGCAAAGCGTTCCAAATATTGAGAATAAAACAGATTTATTAGTTAGAAATCGAAATAAAATGATTCTAAAACCACCAAATAGGTTAAATTTGTAGATTGTTAGATTTTGAAAAAATTTTGTTAGTGCTTCTGATCAAGCGTGGAATTGGCACGTCCTCTAGAATTTCATTTCTTTCTATAAACGCTTCTAGGCGAAAATTTCGTTTATAGTGCACTAAGAAGCACTAACAATTAACAGATAATTGATTATAAAATTTTTATTAGTGCTTCTGATGAACTGTGAAGTTGGTACGCCCTTTAGAATTAGATTTTTTCTGCAAACGCTTGGTGGATACAATTTCCTTTATGGAGCTCTAAGAAGCAGTAACCACCAAGCACTAACGACCGACGATAAAATTTTGGTTAAAGCTTACGTGGATTTTTTACAACAAAATATTGATTTTTTTATCAAGTTACGACGCTGTCTGACGTTGATTTATTTTTTGTGAAAAATGTTTTATGTCGCCGCACACTTTCGATACTCTTTCACAAGTTTGTTAGTATCATACGATGTGGAGTTGTGCGCGAAACGCTGGTTATTCGATTTTGTACCATATGTGCACAGGCAATTTTCAAATGTTACAATCAAAAATTATTATTAGGGCATCATGATTAAGCCTGGATTTTCAGCCAACTGCTCCATATATTTAATTTTATAATCTCAACTGATTTGCGGAGATACAAATTTTTTCTACAAACTATTACAAAGACCATTTTTTGGAAAAAATGACATGCAAAAACGGTCAAGGATAATATAACATAATTTAGGTTACATAAACTCAGAATTATATGACCTAATCGACTCATGTAAAAAGAATTACAGGTTTGTATTTAAAATAAGAAAGTTGACAGCAATTATTGGCACACCCTATATAGCTGTAGGTCTGAAAAAACTTTAAATAGAACGAAAATGATCGATTATGACCGCGTACCAAATTTCAAGTTTCTGATTTATTTGCAAGTTAAAAACTTTTAATGCACGCTCTACGCAGATCACCCTGTATATGTGATTCATTTTACCCTACTATGGGTTTAATCATTGTTTTTATATACAATAAAAACAATGGTTTATTTAACGTAAAAATTGCGTCAATTTAAACACGTGATCTACTTTTACCCCAACATGTGAGTAAAATGGATCACTATTTATTGCATCGAAGTTCGCTTCAAATTTAGTGAACTATTTAATAGCGGACTTCTTTTTAAATTAGAGAGAGAGGAAAGTTCTACCTAGTTCTAGCTCACTTTAGCACTTTCGCCAACTTTGCAACAATAAGAACCCTAAAATAACTAGAATATTTGAAAATGTACCTAAAATTATGTAGTGGTAACAACTAACGCTAACCTTACTTTATCTTTTGTGGTTTTTCGTGCGTGTTGTAGTTTGCTTTTACTGATATCTTAATTTTTACTTACTTTTATATTATTCATTTTATCTTTTGCTTTTCTTGTATTTTCTACTTTATCTTTCTTTATCTTTTACTATCTTTATTTCTCTTCTTGAAAACAGTCTTTTTAAGACTAATTAAAATTATATAACTCCTGTCGAAGGTAAGATAATTAAAAGGATAATGTGTGTTTTATTCATAGTGTTTTTTTCTAGTATACTCAAAATGCCGAAGTGTTACTATAAAGGTTGTTCAAGCACATCAAAATCGAAGCATTTTAAAATCTACGATACCATCCATTTCCCAAACCAATACTGAATAGAGCTAGGTGTTTAAATGGATTGATCTATGTGGGAATAGTAACCTAAACATATCTAATATAAGTAAAAATACTTATATTTGTGAAAAACATTTTGGAAAATGGCAGTGATCCAACACCTTATGTGCCTGATATCATGAGGGATCCTTCATCACTAGTAGTGCAGAGTAATGTTGAAATTGCAAGTTCTCGAGATGATGAAAACGTCACGCAAAGTACAAGTGAAGATACAGAGGAACATTCTTATGCGAGACGATCTTCTTTTCCAATGGTTCCACTACATTTTTCTAATACTTCAAAAGTGAATTTAAAGGAGTTCGGAAACTTTTTTTGTATTCATCGTTATCGCAGAGTAAACACATGAAATATTTTACTGGTTTAGAAATTACTCAGTTTGAAGCCCTATATAATTTATTAGATGAAAGTGTAATGCCTTTATTAAAGTACACAACAAGAAGTGGTACTCAACTAAAAATAAGTTTACCCGACTTTCATACAGGGATAAACTCTGTTTAATGCTAGTTCGGTTGCGAAGGGGTTATACATTAAAAGAACTTTCACTGTTTTATAACATGAGTGTAACTAACGTTTCAGTGGTATTTTATACGTGGGTGCAATTTGTTTATTTACAATGTTGTGGACTACGTAATAACCTTATTAAGGCATCTCGTGCTACTGAAAAAATCATATGCCTGCTAGTTTTAGGATTCGATGAAAAAATTACGTTGGTGTTAGATAGTACTGAAGTTCGAATGCAGATGTCGAGGAACTTTCAAAGACAAGGAAATACCCATTCAAACTATAAACCTTTTAATACGATTAAGTTTTTGGTGGGTATTTCTGCAAGGGGTGCCGTTGTATACAACAGCGAAGGATATGAAGGTGCCATTTCTGACAACGCTTTATTTAAAGAGAGTGATATTTGTAATTTTTTGGAAGAAGGAGATGTAATAATGGTAGATAGGGGATTTACTATTCAGGATGTTTGTAATGAGCATAAGTATAAATTAATTATTCCACCATTTCTTGCTGGTAGGACAAAATTAACAGCTGAAGAAGAAGTTTTAACAAAGAAAATAGCAAAATGTCGCATTCATGTGGAGCGAGCAATCGGACGAATAAAAGCATTCCAGATTTTGTCAAAACCTATACAAATTATAATGTTACCCATAATTTCAAATATTTTTAATATTATTTGTTTTCTAGTTAATTTTAATAAACCATTAGTTAGTTGATAGAAATAATACATTGATTATGTAATTTGTTTATCAATAAGCGAATATGTAGCATTGTCACTATAACATAATTTAAAAAAAGTAAAGAATTTAACAAAATTAATTTTTTATTCCAATTCAAATACGGTTAAATTTCTAGGAACCTTCATTAAGAATAATTCGGAATATACATATTATAGTACACCTTTTTTCAATTTTATTAAAATGTTATCAATCACGATCGTTTCTATTTTCTCCAGTTTAACTTGAAACACAAGTATATTAATGTTAGACCACACAACAAAATCGCAGATCGGCACTTCGAACACTAACATTGATGTAACTACCTGGTACAGATATGGGTGATTGGATTTTAATTTTGTTTGTCCATCTTCTTTAAATGCAAAAATGCGTTTTTGAGATTTTGTTAAAACCTCTTCAAAAGATTTGGATCTTTATTTTCCAACGTTTTAGGACATTTAATTTCTAAAATTCTACTAATCTTTCCATTTTTTTATAACACCATCGACACTGCAAGCCAAATGTGGAAAGTCCTTATTACATAAAGCCCTACTTGCATAAACTCTTCATCAGATTTCAAATGTTTTGATATATATGATTTCACTGCATTAGGTTCATTCTTTTTACCATATATAATCGCTGGTAAAAGAGATAGTTGACAATTGCCACAAGTTTTTTAAGAAATTAAATTTCGCAGATGGCGATGAAAGTGAAACAGCTGTTTTGTGTTAAAGCTGTTAAAAATAGCTTCTCCAAGTCTTCCATTCAAGGATCCTGGATTTCTGCACCTTTTACCGCAAACACTTTAGAGGAATAATTGTTCATGTATAAATACATATTCTTTTTGAAAAGTTGAACTTTTGTAGCAAAACACCAATGTCTTCTTCAGTTAAGCTAAAATCTTCGTATGATAGATTAAATAATGTTTGAAACATTGTTAGTTCGGTTCCACATTGGAGATCACAAATAAAATTATTTAGATTAACACTTCTAGTGTAGTTTTTAGGCCTTGGATCAAAAACTGATCTTTTTAACGGGTTGAATCGCACTGTGGGATACTCTTTAGATGCTACAGCACTAGGTTTCTTGTTTTTGCCCCTAAACCCGATTGCCTTAACTTGCTTGTAGAAGCTAAACCATCGTAGCCATATTCCTCGGCATATTTGGCAAGAAATAATAAAAGTGCACTAACATGGCTGCATTTACCCAGTGCTGATTGTTTACAATTGCACATGCCTGATATAACTGCACGGACAATTGGTTTAGAGTTATCGAAACCATATAATGAACTTTTTATGAAAAGATGAAAAACACTTGGCTTTTAAATAATAACGTTTATCATCACACATGTCATAAACATCATGTATATATACTCCCGACAAACTGTGTTCCTCTTCTAAATGGTTTCTCAGTTATTCCTGCTTCATCGTAATGCACTTCGTAATCTTCGGGTTTCAAAGCGAGTTCCAACGAGATAGGAATAAATGTAGCCCTTGTTAAAATATTTGGGAATGCTACAAGATGGGAATTTTTTCCAGTTTGTAGTATAGTTGTTGCTGCTGGAACGACGGTGATGTTGGATTCGTGATAGTATTCCTTTTAAGATCGTACCATTTTCCATTGTCAATACCCAGAAATATCTGGTCCTTTCGTCCAGCTTGTATGCAATCAATCACTCTAGAAATTACAAATTATCTGTTAGAAATAATTACAAAAACAACTTTTCTCATTACCTTTGCCTAATTCAGATTTGGTACCAGTTTTCTTTAAACTACGACTTTAGCCTCTCTGTAGCAACTTGATGTTGATTTCAATATGTTCTTGAAGAAGCGGAACATCTTCAGGTCTCAAGATAATTCGAGATCTGGTACTGGAAATCCACTAAATCAACAATATTTAAAATCTTCTTAAGAAAAACACTACTCATGAAACCGGTTAACATTTGTGTAGTCTTAAAAAGACTGTTTTCAAGAATAGAAATAAAGATAGTAAAAGATAAAGAAAGATAAAGTAGAAAATACAAGAAAAGCAAAGTAAATGAATAATATAAAAGTAAAAATTAAGTATCAGTAAAAGAATACCGAAAAACAAAGATAAAGTAAGGTTAGTTAGTTGTTACCCTACTAATTTTAGGTACATTTTCAATATTCTAGTTATTTTAGGTTCTTATTGTTGCAAAGTTGGCGAAAGTGCTAAAGTGAGCTAGAACTAGGGTAGACTTTCCCTCTCTTAATTTAAAAAGACGTCCGTTATTGTCGCTTTTGCAAGTCTGGGTTACATTACGCAGCATCAAAGAAAACCCATTGTTCATATTGATTGGTTCATTCACTTAATCAGTTTCATTCATTATTTTGTGTACATAAATGTAAACTTTATCGTCATTTAAAATTAACAAAACCTTTCCATTCTATTTCTACCCTTATCCCCACCACCTAACCCTAACATAATTGAATAAATAACTTCTTTTATTCCTTTTTTCTTTCCCTCCTGTTCTTACTCTTCTCTATATTACATCTTCCATCCGCTTTACTGCCTCACCACTTTCATGCAGAATCTTCTCCTCCTTCTTTATTATTTCCTTTAATTCTTCACATGCCGTCATCATACGCTCCAGGATATCCCATCCCTTCCTATCCCCCAATATTTATGTGTTTTCTTCTTTCCCTCACCTGAACCTGATGGAAAACATTCTCTTTTCTTTATATTTCTCTCCCCCGCTACATACTTTGGCACCCACCCTGTTGTTATATCTCCATAACTAATGTTGTATCTTTCCTACTTTCCTGAACCTGAGTGTCTTTATCCCTTCGTACTAATTTCTCTCTCGCGCACTCCTCTTTCATAATTTAACCTTCTTTCTTATAGCCTGTAACTTTTTATGATTTTCCCTTTCCTCTTCCACTGCCCAATAAATCCCCTTTGAATCTCTCCTTTATCTCCTCCTCCACCATATATCCTGGCGCCTCTTTATCTAAACCTAATGTCCATCTCTAGTTCTGTTTCTATCAGTTCAATTCCTTTAGCCTATTTGCCCTCCATCTCCTTTCCTATCACTCTGCCTTCCTTTTTTTTCCACCACCTCTTCTATTTCTATCTTGCTTATTTATCCCCTATTTTCATCCCTCCTTCTTTCCGTGGACTTGTTTCATCTTCATCTAATATCCCCATACCATAATCCCTCCATTCCTTCATGATCATATTTTCTGCTTTTCTTTCTTTATTTCCATACCTCTCCTTCATTCAAATTATTTACGTTTTTCCTTTCTTTTTTGTATTTCTCCTTTCGTTTTAACACATCAGTCTTTTATATTATTCTTGAGAATTTATAACGCCTTTTTTTCAATGCTCTCTCCATTTCACAAAATGTTAATGAATATAGGCAAATATGAACAAAACTGTAATTAACAATCTCAACATCGTGTGTTTCCGTTTGTTCAAACACCGGACCTTTTCCCTTTCATTTTAATCTTTTTTATTGCAGTTGCAACTCAAAATCAAAACCCCCCAAGCATTCACATTATTTCTGCCTTTGCTACTTTGATTTTTCCATTTTTTTTTTGCACATTGAGAAAAAATTGCAATACAAAGTGAATTGCAAATAAACTACTTACTTTGCATTTGTAAAAAATGTTGTCATATGTCAATGACACGCAATAAAAATCAAGTGAGAAAAATAAAAAGAAATTAAAAAAAAATTAAATGACTTTGCAGATTTTGGTAAAATGCAAAGTACAATAAGCTTCTGGTCTAAGATTAAAACACCTGTTTTTTCCAAATAGAACTACCCTGCAGTTCCAAAAAAAAGTATCCCAAACACTTGGGCCGAAACAAAAGGGTCAAGTGTGAGAAGCAATACTAAATTGATATCATATATTGTGATAGTTATTTATGGTCAAAATCAAGCTCTTTCTTTAAAGAAATATTCCTTTTAGAATCTTTCAAAGGTGTAGGTTTCCATGTCAACGTCGCCATCCTTTTTGTGTCTGACGAAATAGCTTAAAAGAAAATTTTTCGCCTTGAAGAAGCCCCCACCTGATAGGAGCGATACGTCGACAATAACTTTATAAAAAGACAGTGTCTTCTTTTACATCCACTGTTAGATCCTAAAAAAAAAATTCTTTATTAAAACCAAACCAGAGGATTCATACGCACTTTATATGTAAGCTCTTTTATAACTACCTTCTGTACAAAAATTATGTGGCAAATTTTTTAAGTTTTGAATTATATAGATAATTAACATGTTAAAAGTATTCTGGAAGTAAATACACAATAAAAATTACATTAAAAATTGCAGATATTCCATCTAACGATTTAATAACAATTAATACTTAAGGAACTGATGGAAGAAGAGTCACTAATTACTTCAATTACAAAACTCGCATACCTTTACATTAAAAATTTTATTAAACACAGCTCAATCATCGACCGACATTTAAATAATGGTCCTATTTATATTTATTAATAAAAAGATTAAAACGATGATAGATTTGTACAGCTGTTGTTATCAAATATCGACAACATATGGCATGCAAATACTGGTAAATAAAAAAAAATGCGACACTATTAGAAAGTGAGCCCCGCCTCTGAGTACGTCGTGAAAATTTTTTCAATAGAATTGATGTAAGCGGCCGTTCTCATATCAAGGCCTAAGTTGAATTTCTGAGCAGTCTTCATGATTGCCTATCGAAAAATCAGTATAATAAAAAAATGCCAATTAATTTTTACAAACCTTTGCAGAACGCTCCATAGTGTAATCGAGACCAGAATGCACAATATCCTTTTCGGATGCGCCAGAAATACGTTTTTGGAAAGCTTCAGATGGAGTAATTGGGATGTCGTTCTTCGCTTTACCTAAATGTCTGGTTAAAGATTCTTGTACGGACGCCAAAAGGTGTTGGTTCGATTCGCGTTCGTATTTGAATGTTAATCTGCCGTAGGACACGTGATTTAAGTTTTTCAGCCATTCAAAGAATGATACGGTTACACCACCAGCGTTAACATATAAATCTGGTACTACCAATATGTTTTTGTCTATTAAAATTTTATCAGCAGCTGGAGTTGTTGGACCATTGGCAGCTTCAGCAATGATCTTTGCTTTAATCTTATTTGCGTTATCTTTATTTATAACTTTCTCCACAGCGGCAGGCACAAGAATATCGCACGGTTCGAATAATAATCCTTCACCTTTATACGCTTGAGCACCGGAAAAACCATTAATAGTTCCTTTCGCTATGCGGTGATCCTCGAGTTCCTTCAAAAATTATTACAATTGGTTTAATGGAACCAATGTACCTACCTTGGGATCAATGCCGTTAGGATTAATGATGCCACCGTCGTATTCAAGAACACCTATGCATTTGGCACCGGCACGATGGAAATAACGCATAGTGTGTAATCCTACGTTACCAAAACCTTGCACGATAAACGTTTTTCCTTTAAGACCAGGTTCGAGCCCAACCATTTTCATAAGACTGGGTTCTTTCATAAAATTATCGATACCGTGAAAAACGCCTCTACCGGTTGCAGAAACGCGTCCGTGAATACCACCTTGATTGATTGGTTTTCCGGTAACGCAAGCATGAGCATTAATATCTTGGAAACCAACTGTTTTTGCAAATGTATCGGCGATCCATGACATTTCTCGTTCGCCGGTACCGACATCCGGTGCGGGTACGTCAATACCTGGACCTGTGAATGTTATTTAGTAATTAAAGTAAAAATCTTCTTAAGCGCGAGCTTAATACCCATAAATCCTTTTTTCGCCAATTCAAGAGCAAATCTACGAGTAATTCTTTCTTTCTCATTCACAGAGTATTTCTTAGGATCGATGCACACACCAGCCTTGCCGCCCCCGAAAGGCACATCTACGCAAGCACATTTGAAGGTCATTAGTGCGGCTAAAGCTTTTACTTCATCGCGGTTTACATCCAAAGAGTATCTGATACCTACAAATAAAGGAAGATTAAATACTAGAACTATATAACGCATAATTATTGCGCAGAACTCCACTCGTGATAGATACTCAGTTCTATTCCCGGTTTTATTATGTTATCAGATCTGCACTATTATAAATAACACCTACATGCCGAATTTCATAAATATCGCACCAGTAGTTTTCTTGATGTCGTATTTACATAGGAAGAGACAGCCGGCCGGCCTCCAGACAGAATTGCATTGAAGTTATTAAACAAAGTCGACAGATTAGAAAATAAACAACAGATAGAAAAAAAAAAAGTAAAAATTAATTTATTAACGAAACTGTACCTCACCGCTACGCGTTATATTTGTTTTATTACAGTGGATTTTGCAAAGAAAAATAGAAAAGTAAAAAAATTATCAAAAAAAAAACAAAAAATAGTTAGTACGTTTAAAACTAGTGAAATATCAAACGATATTGTTTAGAATTTTTTTCAATATACTGGTTTATAATTGACAATTTTAATTACAAAAATTCAACGAACAAAACAAAAAATTACAACTTAAGATTTAGTGCCCCCGCGATTTTTTGGTTTTTGGTTTATAGAATATGTACTACAACCCACAACACAAATCATGTGGCGACAGAGGGTGGCAATTTTTTTGCTAATTCACAAAATCAGCAAGAAAAAAATTTAAAAATCGCAAAAATGGGATTTTATTCCCACAAATTTTGGTATATTTGACCCTTGAGGTCCAGTCCTTATAACGCATACCATAAAACACCAGAAAGTGATGTTTTATTAAAAATTGATACATAGTGTCACCACCTCATGTGGATAGTTGCCATGTGGTCAGGATCAAAATGTAATATTTGTAGAAATCTGTAGAGATGTTTTATATATTGGTCCTTGTACCCATACCACAAACTACTTTAAAGTGCAGCGAGGATTGGCAATTTTTTTATAGAAAAATTCGGCAAAAAATTAAAAAATCTCAATGATGAGATTGTACCTCGTCCATATTTGCCTTGAGCTTATACCCTATACAAAGACCACCTCAACCCGTCAGAAAATAGCCTATTTTTTTTTTTTACATTACTAACAGCAAAAACATTAAATAATCGCTAAATGAGATTCGTACCGCCCAGATTTTTATAATTAGTTGTTCAGGGATAGCACTTTTTTAAGTACAAGAATTCGACGAAAAAAGGCAAACATTTGTGTTCATTAAAACACCACTATCGCAAATGGGATTCTTTTCTTTTAAGTTTTAAATAACAGTAAATGTGGTCTTTTTTAGTCCAGCCCTTATAACCCACACACCTAACTACCTGGTTCAATTAATTTACACGAATTCGGTAAAAAAATTTTTTCAATGATTGGATTTACTCGCAGATTTTTGATATGTAAATCCTTGTGATTCAGTCATTATGACCCATACCACAAACCACGCTAAAATGCTGTCACGGGATGGCATTTTAAGTACTACCGTAGAATTAGTATATGTTGGTCTTTGAAATCTAATCCTTTATAATCCATACCGCCCCTAAGTGCCGTCAAAGGGTTACAATTTTAATTAAGTACAAACATTTTGTAGGTATTCCTTTTTATATGTCAATCCTTGTAGTTCAGCCCTTATAACCCATACCACAAGCAACCCTAAAAGTCCAGTCAGGTGGTAGCAATTTTGTATAAAAATTACAAAAAACCGAAAAAAATCGCAAAAATTGGATTTTCCCTTGCAGATATTGTTGTTCCTATCCCTATACCCCATACCACAAACCACTTTAAAGTGCAGTCAGGGCTTAGCAATTTTTTGTAAGTACAAAAATAAAGCAAAAAATTAAAACATAGCAACGATGGCATTGTAATTCCGTAGATCTCTTATATGTTAGTCCTTATAGTCCAATTCCTATAGTATTAATCATCAACCCCCATAAAGTACAGTCAGAGCTAGGCATTTTTTTGTAAGTACAAAAATGCAGCAAAAAAATTAAAATCGCAGATTTTTTTAAGTTTTTTATTCAGAATTTGGCAAAACGTTCAAAAATGGAATAACATGCAGAGTGTTCTATTAAAATTGAAGAAGTTATGGTAGAGTCTTCCGATATAACAGAAAGTGCTAGAATGCTTTTTTGATCACAGTTTTAAGATTTCAAATCAAATCAAAGATAAGAAATTAAAAATTGACAAAAGCGACCCTCTAATAATTAAAAACTTTAACGCCAAAGATGTGATACGGTTAAACCGTACCCAATATTATGGATCTATAAGAATTCATTGAAAGAATAAGATGGAACATTTAGAATGATTGTAAATTATTCGAAATTTATGAAGAAATTAAACCTATATCATAAACTTTAGCCTAGTCAAGAGGCATAGTACGAGTTACTTACTCACTTGGGGTGTAGTTACAACCCAATTTTTTAATTACTGACATTACTGTTTGAGTACTTTTAATAACAGAAACTTTTCAAAAAGAAGCCAGTATTCTAATCTAAACTTCACATATAAGCGATTTTAACACCCTAAAATATGGGTATTTGTCAGAATGATAATCTCGTCATCTACCGAAAATTCGTTGTAGATTTGGGCGCAACGACACGTATCCGACCAAAAACTTAAATACCTTCTTAAAAGATACGAATGATAACAAAATACTAATTTCGTTTATCTAAGATAATAAATTGGCCAATAATTAAGATTCACAAACATTTACTTATGAGATAAACTAATCAAAAATTAAGCAATTCCTAAAATGTGTATCGAAACCCCCTTCTCAATACTACACACGAAAAACAGATACGATTTTGAAACAAGGTTAAAAGGTTTGCAGTTATCAAGCTCAACATACAAAAATTTTGTAGCCAAATTTAAATTAAATTTTTAAATAAAAGGAAATATGTATTAACTTCACTTTTCCTATAAATTTTGCCTACATTTTAAAACATTGAAGGTTTTTAGCTCGAAGCTAATGTTGCGTGACGCGGACAGGTAAAAATCGTTTTTAAATCAAGCATTTCCGTTCTGAAAACGTGTTATTTTAAACCATAAAAAATATATGGTGTAGCGATTGATTTTGGAGGCATAGGTAACAAAAAAAATTAAATTAGGAACATGAGATTGATATACGACGCCCTTGAAGTATGGTATGCGATACAAATCAAGTGATAAAAAAATCGTGAAGCCATGTGACATAATAAATAAAGAATAAATAATTTAAAGGCGCATTGTTCAGCACATGTGGTAATTGAAACACTAGCGTGTAAGAAAGAATAAGTTAACAAGTGTGCAATTTCTAAAAGAAAAATGCAATATCCTCAAGAAAAATTATAAAATTATGTGTGCCTTTTTGGTAAAAAAAAAAATTTTGTAGCCAAGCTAAAATTATTCAAATAAAGATAATTACGTGCAGCGTGCACAAAAATAAACACCCAGGGATGGATGTGAGTATGTATAATATCAACAGATTGCAGACTAGTCTGGGAATGCAGATAGCATTACATATTTTAATAATGAATGCTCTGGAGTTTTAAACAAATCTAATCATGGGTAATTTGCAAAATGTTTTAGTCATCTCAAACGTGGAATCCTTATCAACGTGCTCTTTCGTATCAATATCAGTCAAAACCGTGTGTAATTTTTTACAAAGTTGAGCGAAAACGTCATGACCAGTAAAATTAACATACATTAAAATACGTTAAGGTCAACTTTCGTAACTATACACTCTAAAATATGGTAATCTGCAATTAGCAATATACTGAACAATGCATAGAAACAGTAAATTTTTAGAATTCTGATATAAGTATCGAAAATTAACTGACTTCTTTTTATTGTGAGGAGTATGTAACTGAGAGACACATTTTTATGGTTACCTTGACCTATGAAACTAAGTCATTTGTTAAAAAAAAACACAAAAATACGGAGTTATTATGTAACTAAGAGGCTCGTACGGAAACTCCCAAATTAGAGCTAGTGGGTGTATGATGCAGTAAACGGATCAAACATGATGAATGTTACAAAAAAAAACAAGTTGCGAGACTGACCTAATTCAAAACTCCTCAAATTTACGTCATCAAATAGACTTAAATATTCCCTATTACTATTTTAATCCTATCTAATAAAGATTATTATTATTATTATTATTATTATAAAAGTCCAATTAAAATAACTACATACTAATAACATAAATAGCTACGATTTTTGATCTTTTATAAATGCTTAAACAAATTTGGAGAGCAAACTAAGCTTATCGAACCGAATCGTTCGCGTGCGCTGTAAAAGCACAATTTAAATTAAAATTAAAGAATGACGGGCAACCAATCAACACCCAACCCCCAAAATAAACCAAAAGTGAATATACATAAGAAGCCATGGTATCGGACGTGTACAAGAGTATACCTACCTGGCACACACTGTCAGATTAGGCAAGGAGAATCAGCATGCCGAAATTATCAGGCGAATAAGTTGGAATGGGCAGCTTTTGGCAAACTAGCACACATTCTGAAGAACTCCACTATTCCAATAAATCTGAAATGCAGAGTGTATAACACATGTGTACTTCCAGTATAAACATATGGTCTGGAAACGGTATACCTTACCAAAGCCTCTGCTAAAAAACTACTAACAACTCAGAGAGCTATGGAAAGATGCATGCTGGGTATCTCACTCCAGAACCTAATCAGAAATGAGGAGATAAGAAATAGAACTAAGATCATGAACGTAATTCGAGAAATCACGAAAATAAAATAGTGGTGTACAAAGCATGTGGCTAGACTAAACAAGGAGAAATGGGCATGTAAAATAACAAAGTGGAGGCCCAGACAAACAACTCGAGACGTAAGACGACCGCAGAAGAGATGGGTGGATGTCAGAGACGCGTGGAAGGGATTAGGAGAGACCTATGTCCAGGAGTGGGCTACTAACATAGGTTGAGAAAAAAAGGAGAAGATTTGAAAAAACCCAATTAAACAAAATTTTTAGAATGACAATATTTGATGTCAAAATTATGACGAGTGACGTTATAGTTCATACATGAGAACAATTATTCAAGAAATTTAGCAATAAATAGTTTTTATAGATAATTATAGAATCAAGTTTTATGATTATAAACAAATCCAGCAATTAAAATGCATGTCGATAACGAGCGTTTACATACAGGGTGGACCAACAATGACGAAACAGGGCCATTTGCAGCCACATGAATAATTTAAAAAAGCAACCCAGACCCGTCAATTTTGTTTTTTAAAAAAAAAAATAAAAAAAAAAATAATGTAATAAGGTGTAAGTATTTTTTTTTTTTTTAAGAAAAAAAAAAAAAAAAAATTTCCGGTAAAACCAGAGGTAATACTGGAATGCCGACAGGCTTAAAAGATGTCCACCTCAGAAATAAAATTGACGGGTCTGAGTTTTTTTTTAATTATCGATGTGGCTGCAATTGGCTCCGTTTCGTCGGCGTTGGTCCACCTAGTATAAGCGATCAGGCGGGTTGCGACTTTGTTTGCGATAGCACCGCGTTGTATCGGCGGAATGGGTCAACTCGACGTAAACATTTGGCTGTCAGCAATCTCGCCATCAGGACAACTGGTGGTCAGGACAACTGGCCGTCACGACAACTGGTCGTTAGGACACAGGTCCGTCAGACCACTGGTCGTCAAGAAACCCCCATTAGAAAAAGTTTACTCCACATACATAAGATGGGGAGTTATGCGACGGTTTCCAAGCCGAATATTTTTACATCCGCTTTTTTTTCACTTTTTTCCGACGAACTAGAGTTAGAATATTGTAACTATTTAAAAAAAAATTCTGTCCTGAAGCCGACCGGCCGTCCATATGTAAACAAAATATCTAAAAACCCGTTGGTTCGATTGTAATGAAACTTGGCATGCAGGTGTCATATGTCATGCCAAATTTCTGATTAGTTTTTGAGCGTAATCCGCAAAGAGCACTCACAAAATAATCCAGTTAGAATTAGGGATGCAACACCCAACTGCAAAAAGTGCAAAAACTGACAAGCACCTTGTAGAAGGTTCAAAATTAAGAAAATATACAGACGCCGATAACCGTATTAGAAAATTTGTGGAAAACTTTTCGCGGACAAGTTAGAAATATTCCAAAATAGTGTTTAGAAACAAAATTTATGCGGCGAGTTGTCTCAATGGCTAGTGATCCTAACAGCGAGTTGGTCGAATTACAGATGTGATACTAAGGGCGTGTACAAGACTATGGCTTGGACGAAATTATACAAACCTAGTCCCCAGACGAATCTATAGGGTGACAACAAAAATTGGGCACACTCAGTAATTTAAATTGATTCAGGTAATTTGAAAATCAAAAAATTAAATTTTCTAAGGCGACGTTCAATATCCATATCCTTCCGGTTTTAGCCACACTTAACCATAGCTTTTGATGAACACAAACGGAACTCATTGCATATTTTAATCCTCAGGGCTTATAGCACACTGTGTGTAACGAAGCTGGTTATGATTCAATAAACAAAATTTATGTCAGATTAAGGCTCTTATCAGTATATACTAAAACTTTAAGCTCAATATTGCATCCTTTCTCAAGAACTTCAATTTGTTTGTTATGGTTTGACTATCCATGAAGACTCATCATTCGCTAGATGATTATTGAGAAAAAATTGCCAAATGATTTTTTTAAAACAAAACTACACTAAACCACGAATTAATCATTAAACCTACTTTGAACCAGACTGTTCGACATTCGTACTTCCCTCTATCTACGGAGTTCACGTCGCATTAGTTTTCATAATGTTTATTCATCTTTGCTCATATGGACTTCAATTGCACAATTCCGAGTTCGTGTTATGTTGACTCTTACAGACAATCTATCGAAATTCCTTACTTAAAAAACCATTTTTTGATTGTAAAACCTTTCCAGGATCTTACTGATCTTGAGCAATCCCTAGATCTTGGAATTTTTGTCAACAAATTCGTTATTATTTTATAAGATAAGATAAAAATCATCGTTTTTTATGAGGGTCAGTACTTGGGTGTTTTAAAACAAGAGAAAATAATTGTATAAACTTACCCCCTTTACATGGCGTACGATGACTACTATGCTGTGCTCTAAACCCCTTAATGATTTCGTAACTACCGTCGTCCCTTTTAAGGGGAAAACTGACAGAAAGCACGTGACTGCAATCTTCCATAACCATAAATATACCATTAACTAAAGCCCGAGCAGACTCATTAGTCTGATTGGAAGTATCACCTTTACCCTTCATCACATCCTCAACCAACTTATCTTCGCAAATTATGCAAGCCTTATGAAAAAAATACTCGACCATGTGAAAAAAATTGGGAGATGCCGAAGTAGGTATGTCTTTTAATCTATCAGGTATTGTGTGGCGCGAAGCCGAATATTTTTGCATCTTAAGAAATGAATTAGACTTTAAAAACTTAATACCGATAAATCGTCGTGCCATCGTTTTTTCTTGAAACTTAGGTATATAAAAGTTTTAATTAAATAATTACGTTAATAGTCTTATCATCAAAATCGCAAATTTACATTAATCTGAAGACTCACTGACAGTTCACCAAAACACCACCAAACGTCAAATTGTCATAAACCGATTTTTAAGGAATTCATTAAAATTACTGTGACACAATAAACTTTAATCGAATAAATATTACGTAGGAAAATAAGTGGTTCCAAATACGTTCCAAATGCGGTCTACACCAAAAAACATACGTGAAACAAAAGTAAAACCCAAATGAGCAATAAAAAATTGTTATTCAACCTATTAAAACACAGGGAACTAGCCTTGTAGAATTGTTTCATTATGATAATGAACGTATATGGATTTGTGTGTTTTGGTACTGCGTTTAATTAGAAGCGAACCTAATTATCCTCGCCACATAAATGATTATTTTTAATTAAAAAGTTATCAGCTCTGGTCTGGTAATTTAATGTCAGTGCGTAATTCGATAATGGCTATTTAGGATGCACGCATAAAAAGATTTAAAAAAATCATTCAGGTACAAAACAAGATACATAATACCTCCCTCACTTTCACCAACTTTGAAAAGAAACACACTGGTCTGATAATTTTATATGGAAATAAATGCAAACTGTGTAAGTAACTGTTCATTCTGGTTGGTTTAGAAATTTCCAATAATTTCGTTCTGCAGTCTGGTTAATTTTCTTAGGAGAGGGTTAATTTACAAGATGTCAACATGGTGCCACCAAAGAAGATTTTTGCGTCATTATTTTCTGATGTACGAAATAACGTACCGATCATTGTATGAATAAGACATAGATATGTGTAAAATAAAGAGGGAATATGTACTATATGCGTTATGAATAAAGTTACTCAATTGCCTTCAATTTCATTTAGGTTGACGTTCTGTCAAATGTCGGTCGCTGTCATTCTTGCTTCATTCTGTATTTTTGGTTATTGATTACTGTCACTTGTTACTTTTTAAGGTTAGTATTTCAACTGACAACCACATATCTTGCCAACATTATTTTAGTTACTTTCCAGTAACTAAATAGTAAATGCTCAAATTGACTCGGAAGTTTTTAATATTGATTCGTATGCACATACTTATGACGCAGGGATCTTCTTTCCTGGCAAGAAGTATATTCTACAATTTTTTAGCCTTTTGTCAGTTTTC
This sequence comes from Abscondita cerata, assembly GCA_030710515.1. Taxonomy (NCBI): domain Eukaryota; kingdom Metazoa; phylum Arthropoda; class Insecta; order Coleoptera; family Lampyridae; genus Abscondita; species Abscondita cerata. The sequence continues at coordinate 104,499 of JALBCR010000079.1, forward strand.
TTGTGATTATGTTACATTCCGGTTATACAGTGACCGGCAAAGAGTTTGCAACAAAGTCCGTCCTAAAAAAACAATAAAACAATGTTTTTTGTTCTTTACCGTCCATTGGTAGACTAATAAATAAAAATTACAGGATTGTGAAGTTTATTTGTTGGTTTTAATGTGTTTTATGCAAATCAAACGCAAAAAATTTTGTTTTCTCAATATTTCCGAAAAAAAACCGGAAAACTGATATTTTTGAAAAGTCGTTATTTTCTTTTGCACATAGACGTATAAACTAAGAACAACTTTTCTCTTAGGCATTTTTCAATATCTTGTCATCTAACCTCAGTTTTTACATATTTAAAGAATATTTTTTAAATTTGCCGCCATGACAGTGGTCACATGACATTTGTCAAAGTGCTTTTTTTTGTCATTTGATATGCTGAATTCATTTGCCATATACTACAGACAGCATCTTAGGTAAGCTCAGAAATGATATAACTAATTTGTCCCAAAAAATGGATGTGTGAGTGTTTGGCTTTTGAGCTGAATTATAATAATATGTGTGTAACTATTGTGAGTGTGTAATAGACCTCCACAATTAGAAATAAATGCCGTGATTAACATTTTTAACACTATCTTTGAAATAGCATTAAATGAGAACAAACCTGTAATTCTCGTGGGTGACTTTAATATAGACTTTTTACCGAACTTTAATGTGGTTTTCCTATTACGTGGACTATGTGAATCTTTCCATGCAACTACTACAATTCTAGAGCCAACTAGGAATGATCGCTGTTTGGATAACATTATAACCAATCTCACTTAAGAATATGAGTGCAAATATTTTTGATCATATCGGACAGCTTATTTCATTTAAAATCAAACCTGGACCAAATAAAGAAAATATGAAAATGCGTGTTTTTTCTGATGAAAATATGCATTCATTCTTTAACTTGATTTCAATAATAAATTGAGAAGATGTACTAAAACCGAATATTGACTTAAGTTGGTCATTGTTTATAAATAACGTATGTTATTGCGTTAAAGTATGCTTTCCTGTAAAAATATCAATCTAAAAAGTCAAAGGACAAAATGGTACTCCAACAATCTGTTTCATCTTAAAATAGATTACATCTACTTTATAATATGGCCAAAGTTAATCCAGCCATAAAAAATTATATTGTGATGCTCAAAGGGACTACAATAACAGTTTAGTGAAGGCAAAGATGGATTACTATAGTAATGTTATTAATGAATCTAGTAATAAAAATAAAACGGTTTGGTCAATTGTTAATGATAATACCAATTTTAAGAAAAACAAAATACAACGTTGTTTGATAATCCAAATAATGTGGTAAATGAATTTAACAATTTTTTGTTAATTCTTTTGGTGAGACCAATAAAGGGCAACCACATACTGTCTGCCAAGAGAAACAGGGTCGTTCCCTGTTCTTATATCCTGTCGACCAATCTGAAAGAAAGAAATTTTCGGATATCTCAATTACAAAAATTTTTCCCATTTGATGCAAACTCTTTGCCGGTCACTGTATTATAAGATATATTCCAGATTTTTTTAGCACAATTGTTTATTCTGACTGATTTAGAAATTTCCAATAATTTTGTTCTACAGGTTTTTAGCATTTTGATTAATTTTCTTAGGATATGGTTAATTTACAAGATGCATTCTACAATTTTTTATATCCTAGATTTTTTAGCTCAATTATTTATTGTCAACTGGTTTAGAAATTTCCAATAATTATTTGTTCTACAAATTTTTAGCTTTCTGATTAAGTTTGTTAGGATAGGGTAAAGACTTTTCAATCGTGTCCCAATTATTGAAAACGTTCAAGAAATTCAAGACGCGGTTAAAAATCTCGTAGATTCCGCGAAGAAATGCATCGACAAAACCACACGAACTATCACCAAAACGACATGCGACTCCCTACAATACCGCAATACATTGGTAACACATGGAGTTTATTTTTCGATTTTCAACATTCTAACTTCATTTATTTTTACCGGTGGCTTGGCAGTTTTTAGAAAAAATGAATCTGTAACTGCTTTAATGTCATATATACAGCTAACAGCTACCATTAACTTTCAACAAATCAAACGGTGTAGGGTTGGTTCGAGCATTAAGCATAAGTTTATCCCAGTCGCTTGGAACTTCTGCCTTTCCCACTTTCCGCTTCTTCTTCTCAATCAGGGAAAAGTCTCGATGGTTTGGAAGATAGGAGTGTGCTCGCGTGGGGAAAATGAAGTTTATCGAGTTAAAAATTTTTAAGCAATGTACCTAGCATGTAGATGAAATGTAGCATTACATAGTTTTTATTTTAGACCGGGCAACCATTGTGAATAGTACTAAATTCCGGGAAGGTAAATCTCTATTATTAAAATAATGGATGTAACTTCATTCGCGCCTTTTTTAGCTTGACCTTCAAGGTAAGTACATGGTAGCCTTATTTGTTGCCAGGTCATGAATCCCAAATATATAATACCATAATTCCCGAGAAAAAAAACACTGGATTTGTTGGAATGTGAGGGAGCGGTAGATTTTGCATGAAATCAAAAGTACAACATAAAACTTCTCCAGTTCGAGCTTTAACTTTGTAGTTCCTCTTTATGTATCTGAATGCTTCAGTTTTCCTTAAGTGTAATTCTTTTTGCATTAACAGCCTGCTCCTTTCTACATCTGTCATATCTTTGGTGTTAAGTTTATGCAACAGTGAATCTCATTCAACACACGTATCAGATCTCGGATATCCAAATTTAATGTTAAACTTAAGTTTACATGTATACCAATATGGCTTGTAAGGAATATTCAAAAAATATTCTGCTTTGAAAATTTTATACATATCTTTGATTGTTAGAGATTCTGACAAATACATACGGTCTGGATTCTTGCGTCGAGTGTAATACGATTGTCTTGGTTGAAATAGTATATTAAAGAACTAGTTACAGAAGACGCATTTTATAAGACAAGTACGAAAATCGACCACCGCAGATGATATTGTGGCCTTAACTAAGAATGAAATTGAAATGAGAGGTGCAATTACGAGATGAAGCAATATTTATAGAAAATGAAACTTATGGCAAATGTAAATAAAACATAAATAATGGTTTTCCAAAAAAGAAGAGAAGTAAAAAGGAAGGTGGTGGGGAGAAGAGGATATTGAAATTGTGGGTAAGTGGATATTTAGGATGCAGAACAAAGTATGACAATAAACATAGGGCATATAAAGAAATTAGTCAGAGGATTGTAGAAGAAGTTTAGTAGAAAGGTTTAGGAGAAAGAAAACATGCACACGTTAACTAAACTACATTTTTAAATTTCGCTACCCATCTTTTTTATGTATTCCTTATTCTTCATTCCAATTGTATAATCTTTCTTCCATTCAGTCTGTTCTCTTCTTTACCTCCCTCATCCACTCAATCGCTTCTTCCTCCGATAGCGTCATTCTCTCTCTCTCTTCCCTTCAATTCTTCTTACTCCTCCCTCGTATGTTGTAAATTTTCCCATCCTTCTCCACACAACCCACACTTTCTGCCCTCATTCTTCCACCAATACTTATTTTCCCTCTCTTCATTTCTTACCCTGAATCTCGCTCTCAGTCTCTTCTCTCCTAATTCGCTCTCTCCCGTTACATAACTGGATTCCCCTTTCGTTCTTATCTCCCAATATGCCTTCTTTTATTTTCTCCGCTCTTTCTTGTGAATCCTGATTTCTCCTTACTACCTCCGCTTCCACACTTCTCCCTTCTTGCCTTATACTTCTTATCGCTTCTTCACAATTTGTGGCTTTATGGTAATTAATCTCAAGACCTGCCACTAAACCACCGACTGTCAGGGTAAAGAACAAACCAGTTTTGAGTGTTTCCACATCACTGTTATCTCGGATGATTGGAGAAGGTCTCATGTCTAGATAAACACCATTCATGTTGTCCACCTTGCCAGCACACTGTCGGAGATTTCCCTCCTTTGGGTCAACCCACCGTAGGTCTTCATGGATCGCATCAACTTCTGTTCAATTGATAGGTTTGACCACAATTCAGACCAAAACTTGTTAGACCGGCAAATGGTAATGGATCTTTTTGTGAATATGTCGTATTTACTTTTATCCATCCGACCTTATAGAGCCGTCTTATCCTAAAGGTAAAGGTTCGCGCTTTCAGCGAACAAAAAAAAAAGAAGCAATTTGTGGACAGTGTGCAAGTGAAGGTTCCAATCACCAGCACGCTCTGCCTGTATGAATAGTCTGATCAAAGTGGTCATACGAAGGTATCGGACCCACAACTGTGATGCTGGACCATTTGCTTTAATTTTTTCCAAAGCACTTTTAAATTTTGCCTTCAGTATTTGGTAGGTATCAATTGCTTCTGGTGAAATAGTGATAGACCTCTCGGCGTCTCTCAGCAATTTTTCTATTCTTGTTTCGCTCCACAGGAGTCATGTTAACTTCATCAAAAACAATGCCGGCTAGTGTGAGGTTTGTCAAAAAATGTAGGCACGAAGAAACTGTAATTAATACAACAGAGCGGAAAAAAATGTAAGCATTTTAGAGTTATTTTATTCAACTGCTTAAATTATTTCTCGCTACTGTACTAATTATTCTAACGAGAGATCAATAAAAAACCAATCAGGATGGGTTATGAAAGCGAATTGTTTTGAACTGAAAATTTAGTCACATCCATAGAATGACACTTCTGGTGTGAAGATTTAAAACTGAACGCTCTTGTCAAATGTTTAAAAAAAAATTATTTAGTAGAAAAAATTAAAGTTTGGAAAAATGGTATTCACCGCTCAATAACTTTTTGTAGTTCATTTCCATTGAAGGTTATAAACAATAAAATATCAAATTAAAATTTTATTTTATGTCAGAAATAAAGATTATAATTATTAGTAATAATAACCTACGTCAGGACATATTTTAAATGTTCAGTACAAATCGTTTATTTTCTCGGAATTACAGCGTTATGCGCGCTGCAAGCCAATTATGCTACAAATTGGTTGTACTTCAATTAACATAAATTATTCGTAACAGTTTAAATTTGTTTTCCATAAACAGACTAATTTCACTTAAACCTGAAAAACTTAATTAATTTTATGTGAATACATGCGAGTACACCGAATTTTCGTTCGATGCCTAAACCTGCAATTTCCAATTTCCGACCCAACGTATTATTTTTTTCGAATGAAATAAAGCTAATCAAGTCTGTAACAAAAATAATTTCCTCCTATTTTTTAAGTTACTTGAAGGATTCATATCAAACTTGGTATTTGAAGATAACAGTGTGTCCCAAATTGAGTAGGATTGCTTTTTTTCTTAATAAAGATATAATTTTGATTAAATGAGCAGTGATGTGCAGTTTATTATAGCTTGGTCGCCTTGCCCCCCCTTTAATTAAAATTTTTACGTTTCCACACGAAAGAGAACTGCTAGCACACTTTGCACAACGCTAGCATACCTTTAGTAGCGGAGTTATTGAGATTTGAATCTGGGAGACCTAAGGTCTCAGCTCCCCCCACAAATAATATCAAATTTTTGATGTTTGCAAACGAAAGAGAATAGCTAGGCTAGCACAACTTTGCTCAACGCTAGCACACCTTTAATAATGGAGTTATTATGGGGAATCTAGGAATCCAGCCCTCAATAACTCCGTTATTAAAAGTGGCTAGCGTTAATTTTATTTGTGCTAGCCTTTGCTAGCTCAGCTCTTTAATGAAAACGTCAAAAGTTGGAAATTTACTTGTGGGGGCTGGCTTCCTAGATTCAATCCTCAATAACTCCGTCATTAAACGTGTGCTAACGTTGAACAAAGTTGTGCTAGCCTGGGCTAGTTATTCTCTTTCGTGTGCAAACATTAAAAATTCGTATTTTTTTGTTGTAGGGCTGAGGTTGCTTTAATCCCTCTAGATTCAAACCTCAATAACCATGTTAGTAAAGGTGAGCTAAAATTATTTTTAGTTGTGCTAGCCTGTGCTAGATGTGGGGGGACTGAGGTCGTCTTAGCGATCATTTTTTGTGCGATAAGTACTTACATAAGTACAATAACCACGTGACGGTTTTCAACAATACCTTCAGTGATAGCAATTATACAAGAAAAATTATGAAACAAAAGTTATGGTAAATTACATTTCATACAACTTTATTTAAACATTAGATGTCTAGAACATATAAAAATTTCACTTAGAGTGCCTATTTGGTCCCCTTGCACGCCAAACCATGTTTTCTTCAAAAACACTTCATGCTATACAAAATCATTGCAACTAATTACCATACGAATAAATAAATAAATTGCAACTAATGATAATTTCAATGATTTTCATACACACACTACCGATCGGTCACCAGTTATGCTGAACTATTTAAATAGTCGAGTAGGTGTTCTAAACACCTACAACAATAAAAAACATTGATTTTATCAAAAAATTGAGCGAGCTAAAAAAGGCAAATAATCTGAAACCTAAAACAATTTAAAACAATAAAAAAGTAGAATTAAAATAAATAGGAGGATGCTAAAAAATGTGTTCTTTTCGATTCTTGTATTATCTTTGTCTTATACCTTTGGAACAATATACCGGGTTTTTCTTTTTAAATTACACATTCTATGTTCTACGGGTAATTACAAAGAAACAAGTTGAAAATGCAAGGCATTGTCGCAACGACGTCGTATTATCCAAATATGGAAAGAATGGCAAAGTTATAATTAGCGCCAATAGACCGTCATTGCTAACTTTCTATTATCCAAATATGTGCACACATTGATTTTGGACATATTTGGATTTTTGAAATAAACTTAATTTCCCGAGGGCATCGGGTATCTGTGGCCGATTTTATGGGGGGATAGGATATTTCAACTCAGCTATGCCAGAGGAGTCTAAATATATGTCACACATTGATTTTGGACGTATTTGAAATTTTAATTTTTCGACGGAATATGCGGGGGCTCGGCGTCCCCGTTGCCCGATTTAATGCACATCAAAACTTAAGCTTTGGACACCAAGCTGAATCGATTGATGTATCACACAATGATGTCCGACCATTAGAAAGGCCTCGGACGGACGACACACGGACGCACGGACGACAAATCGATTTCATAAACGAACGAAGTTCGTTGAAAATGTCGAAGAATTGTTCATATCCTAAGTAACCTGATAAAAAAATAATTAAAATTTTAAAAAATCAAGCATGCAAGGGTCAATATTACAATCATTTTATGTCAACTTATTTAATTACTAGTGAAATACATAAATTGTTTGTTTGCGATTTGCGTTAATAATTTATAAAGAAATTACTTCTGGATAAAAATAATAAATAATTCTAACCCAACTTGTGCAGAGTTGTGCAAGTATGACGTGGTATAACTGGTTGCCTATATATCCTCGCCTATATCGCACCAATGATTTCATTTTTTTTCATTTAAAAGTACACATGTGTAACTAAGAAAGAAGAACCCGGTAGAACAAACATAAAACAACCTGGGCTGCGTTCATAAACACTTAGATGATCGTGGGTGAATGTGATTCGAGGTGACTCGACAATATCGCTCGCTAACGTAACGATTACATTATCGTCATTTATGAACGATTAAAGTGTTGACATTGACAGTTGACAAATAACGACTGAGACTGAGCAAACAAAGCACATTTTTTGAGTTGAGAAGTAACTAACATTGTGTGAAAGTGATAATAATATGGAACAAGGAAAAATAGCACAGAAAATACCATTGAAAATATTTTACTTAAATATTGCGGGAAAATGTGGAAATTAGACTTCACCAGTTGACACTTGACAGTATAATCATCGCAGACTGGGCATATAGGGTAACTTCCAACCATGTACAAACTGCGGCGAATAAAGTGATTCTAGGATAAAATCCTAGAAATTTATAAACGCTTCAGAGTAGTGTACCTTGACACCGAACTGATAGTTTCTGAACGGCAAAATTCACCCGAGTGACCCGGAGCGACGTTTCTGAACGCAACCCTGGAACAACTAACAACATATTTAAATTTAAAAAATGGGGGTTAACTTATTTCAGCACTTGTTGATGTATTTTGGTGTATGTTTGTAAAAATCTATTTTAGAGAATTGATAATTTGGAACAATGTTCAGAACACCTAGAACAATCTAGAACAGTAATAAAATTGATATTTCAAAAAGTGTGGGTCACTGAAAAAAGATGTTTTTTGAGTTTATTGTTTTTTTTTTGTTTTGGGTCTTATAACTTTGGAACAATACAGAACACACATAGAACAATCTGGAAGAAGTAACATTTAATTTAGTTTTAGGAAATGGGGGGGATAACTTAACCACGTATTTGACATACTTGATTATATTTAATGTAAAGAAAAAAGACAAACATCGGTATTTAATTTCCCTCAAAGAAGGAAGTGTGCTTGAATGATGAAAAAATTAAAGAGTGTATACTTATATGTATTGCCGTGAGAAAATCTCTAAAAAAATCACGGAGACCAGACGACTCCTGAGGAGATCTCAATGGCAAATGACTGTCCTAGAGGATTATACCACTTGGTTAGAAGCCTCGCTAATGGGAAGGAGCATTTCCATAGGTCCTATTCTTGTACCTTAATGAAAAACCTGTTATCTTAATCAATTTAATTAAAGTACAGACCGAAAGCAAATAATAAAGCAATTAAAACATAGGTGTAGAAAAATATATTAATCTCAGTATAAGTTTATCCTACAAAAAAATTGTTAAATCAATATTAAAATTAAGTAAAAAATTGTGAAACAGAAGTGGAAGTCACAAATATTCACATCGCAACAGTATGTTTTACAGAACAAAACGTTTAAATAAAATTATTTATTTAATTTTCAACATTTTCTCGTAACTTTTTTTTTTCTACATACATACAATTGATATCTGTGATATTAATGTTGTCTCGGAATTGTTCAAAACAAAATTGGGGTAAGTATAAATTAGAACCTTTTATTAGAAAAAATCTGATTCAGTATTGTATAAAAACTCAAACACGGTATTAATTTAGCAAACGTTCACGTAACCTGCTCCCCGTTTTCTGGAGCCCGAGTACGAGAAATTCGGAATACTGAATGAGCTTTCGAAATAAACTAGTTGGTTTTCTTGAGCTCGATCTGCGGTTTTCAGCTACCCCACTTTAAAAAAAAGTCGATTTTTAATTACAAAAACACCGGAAAATACCTGTTAGAATTACGATCATTCGAAACGTCGTGGTGCTCATTTTCGAGTTTCTCAAACGCTCGCACAAGAGATTATATTCGCAAGTAAGGGTGGGCGTCTACCCATGTACTACCAGGCCCATTTAAGCATACATCATCCAGTAGAAAATCGCAATTGTAAGTTACACGTCGGTATCGTCAACCAATCATAAGAAATAAAATAACAAAGCATACATTAAAATACGTGAATCACGAATAACGAGCATATTAGTAATAATCAAACAAGAATTAACATTTTTGATTAGAAAGACCGAAAGTGTGAGCAGAATTTTGCATTTCCAAACCGGATTCAGCCCGTACCCAAATATGAAAAAAAAATCAATATTTAATACCGTCGTAATTATAAAAAAACTCGAAATACCAAGTTCCCCTCGAAGTGTGACAAAAACTTTAAGAAACTCCCCTGTATTAAGAAATATTTGGTTGGGATGTAACTTCATAGATATCGTTGATAGTTAAATGGAAGAGAATATGAATTTTCATATCCTTCTATAATTAATAAATTAAGAAAAAACACATGACGCAATTAAAAAACGAAAATTATTTTTTATTTATGTGTTTATGGTTGTTTCCGTTTTTGTGGTAAAAATTAAAACACGTGATTGGTAACCCAAATTTTAAATGATTCAGTATTTAAGCAAAATCTAAATATAGGTGCTTACCGCCTTTGCAAGGCTGTCTGTGTGAACTATGTTGTGCCCTGTATCCTTTAATAACTTCGTATTCTCCATTATCTCTCTTGATGGGAAACGCAATTTCGAGTACATGGTTACATTCTTCCATGATGGTTAAAATGCCCTTAACTTTCGCTTTTCTCGTTTGTAAATCCATTTGCGACCCTTTTTGATTGCCCAAGTCTTCTACTAGCTTGTCTTCGACAATCATACACGCCTTGTGAAAAAAGTACTCCACCATGTCGAAGAATTTTGGATTGGGGCTCGTTGGTACATCTTTAAGCCTGTCCGGTATTTTGTGGTCGGCATAATTTCGTGTTTGGTAGGCAGTAGGTAACACCTTGATGAAGGTGTTAATTTTGTTACATTTCCTTCCTGGAGTTAAGGTACGCGGAATTGCCTTTAAATGGAACATTATACACGTTTATACCGAATGCTACCGAAATGCTGATACTAAAGCATAGACAACTTCGATTTTAGTATTTATAGCTAAACGAGCCGATTACGTAACTCAATCAGCTGATAACCGCTGTAGTTCTCGTAACTATGATGACACACCGGCGCAACTACAACGCACGACAACAATCGAACACACCTATAACGACTGGACGAACAAATTGTATTAAGTCAATTTTTACATTTTTATTTAATAATTTTTCGCTTATCCCACCACGTGACTATGACAGACTAGTGCAGATACCTTTAATAACAACCTCAGGTTAAATTACAACGTTGTCACTTTTAGGATTTAAAATTAAGTCCATTTCTCTATATTCGTAATATCTGTACATTCAAGCACAAATATAGTCGTAAATTCAAATTTACCTACATAAAACTGATGAAACTCAAAACTAAGCAAAGAAGGTTGCATACAAAGTTCGAGTAACGTAACGGCATCTACCGAGACCTAATACGTATATCTTGGTGACTGATACACCACTGTCTTAATTTTTAAGGTTAGGTATAAAATGTACTGTTTACGAACACGTCAGATTAGAAATAAATAATTTATTATAAACTATGGATATTACATTGTTATTTAAAGCATGTGTAAAAACAGTTAGAACAACAAACAAATCTTTAGGCTCGAAAGACTTCAATGCAAACATCCTGAAAATCTCTCGAGACAATAACTTAAGTAAAGCGAGAGATATTGTTCGGCAAATAACAAAACTACACGATTTGCTTAAGGAAAACAAACTAGCGTATTTAAATGTTGTTAATTATTTATCTACTAGCAAGACGATGACTGAAGTTGATCGGCAGGAAGTTGACGAAATGGCGCAGAAAGTTATAAGCTCTTGTACAGCTCAATTAAATGCATTTAGAACAGGCATGTACCAACAAAAGTGGTCTAAGCAGAAAGAGGAACATTATGAAAACATTTATGATTCAATTGATAGATATTTAAAGCAAGTATCGAAAATGTACACTGAAGTTAAAGCCATAAGGGTCAAGCGTGTATTAGAAGCACACAAGTTGTCTAAATTAGAAACGAAGTTAATAGATTCCCCCAATCCAGAAAGGAAGACGGAAAAAATTCAACCTATTATAGGTATATCTTCTACATCCGTACATACTAACGAATCAATAGAAAATCAGCTATCGCCTGAAGAAATGCAAATGTTTGAATCCGAAAACGATTTTTTGTTCGAAGAGTTAAATAATCTGTCGGCCGAGGTCAAGGAAATCGAAAGTAAAGTGGTTCACATATCGGAATTACAAGAATTGTTTACAGAAAAAGTATTACAACAAGAGCAGGATATTGAACGAATTGCGACAAATGTTGCATCTTCCACTGATAATATGAAAGATGCGAACGAGCAAATTAGGCAAGCGATTCAAAGGAATGCTGGGTTGAGGGTGTGGGTGTTGTTCTTTTTGTTAGTTATGTCATTTTCTTTACTGTTTTTAGATTGGTATAATGATTAATTGTTATGTTTTTTAAAAGATTTTATTACAATAAATTGATAGAAAATTTAAAACTGGATTAAAACTTTTTAAACTGACGAAGAAAAGGTTCATATTTTTTAAACAGAGGTAGCATTACTTTAATTATTTTTCACTTTAAGTTGCAAAGCCTTTTTAAGCTTTGTACTTTTTTTGGAAAATACATTAAAAACGACTGTAATAACACATACGTAACTTGAATTAATTAAAATAAAAGTTTTTCAATAAGTTTTTTTTGGTAAAAATTGTATATTCTACATTGTGTTGAGCGAAAATTATTCATGTAAACTTTACCAAAATTACAATTGCTTCTATAAATCTTGGTGGTGATGTAGAGTTTTGTTATTGAAATAGTTAGTAGCTTATTAGTACTTGATAGGAAAAGAAAATTTAATTGCTATTGCTACATATAAAAAATGTTCCTAACGCAATTCTAAGCAGCCCCCTTATTCTAGGGAACAAACTAAATTATTCTGAATCCTCCAATAGACAACCATCAGTTCATGTATTTTAGAGGATCTGATCTGCCACCTTTGTTGTATGTGTAGATTTTGAAAAGAATAAAGCCAGAAAGGTATTTATCTGATGATATGGATCCAACAACGTCACCATACTATTTTACTCTTATCTATTCTCCTAGACACACAAAACCTTTTTCCGATGATCCAGATTTTCGGCACACAACATGATCACAGATTTCTTCAAAGGTTTGTCGTCGGTATAATAAGTTCTTCATTTTCTATAGCTATTCCAAATTTAGACTTTGTAAAAATGCCTCCGTCACTATTGCGGCCACATGCATCCACATCAATCGATAATTGCCATCAATAAGTGCAAAAAGAACAATGGAATTGTATTACTTATAAAAATTTGATCGAATATAATGACCACCCAGCATATAGCGTTAGATACAAAATACGAATTTGTTACTTCCGCCTACCTCTATTTTCCATAACTCTATTCCGAACCTAGGTCATCATCTATTTATCTTTGTCTCAGCATCCATCTCTTTTGGTAAGCTCAACTACTCAATCATGGTACACCAGTTGCACGTATGGGAATATAAAACCAAAACTGAGCAAGGAAAAACTTGAATATAAAACCGAGCAAAACTTGAATTTAAAACCGTGTAAGAGAAAGTCGGAAAAATGCCTGATGTTAACCACTGCTCATGTATAAATGCATCACAGTAATAATATATTTACAGATTTTTGTTACCATATCCAAAGCACAGATTACTTTTCTGTGTCCAAAGACTTCATCGTACATTCCGAATATTATCGAAAAACGCGCATTTTGCGTTAGACAAAACGTGAATATAAAACCGAGTAAGAAAAATCGCAAAAATGAAATGATGTGCAGCATTTTCTCAGAATCAGCTGGCGTTAATAATAAAGGTTTTATTAGTTTTTGCTGGAATCTTGAAATAATTTTATTATTACTTGCAAGTATTCTCCAAAATCTGCAATTATTTCGAACTCGGTTTTATCACAGAAAAATAGTTTTATATTCACATTCTGCTCGGTTTTAAACCGGTTTTATATTCATGTTTTGTCTTTCGCAAATTTTGGGTAAAATCTTTCCAAATAATCATGAAAAGCTTTGAAGACTCCAGTGAAAAGTAGTAAAAACCTTCATTACTAACGTTAGTCAATTCAGAAAAAATGCTAAACGTAATTTTTCTTTCTTGGTTTTATATTCACTTTTTGTCTTACGTAATATTTGCAAAGTGGTATGGAAGTCTTTTGATATATGCTAATAAAAATCTGTTCACCGTTTACCCCAGCTCACATAAAAACAACTTAAATTGATTGCGTGATTTACGTGAAAAAAAGTTTGTTTTTGAAATTGAGTGTCATTTTTTTTTAAAGAAAGAAATTGTATAACTACTTAAGATTAATTCCTCTTAATATGGATAACACATCAGATGCTATTCGGACATGGGTCCGAACGCTACTCGGATATGTCATTACAGGCTTAAAATTGTTGGGACACTTACTTGATCACTGTTAATTTTATGTTAGTACTTGTGTAAGTTAATTAAAAAAACATGCTTACCTTAACCATACAGTTAATCTTTCTCTTGTCGATTGCCATTAAACAAGTATCCATTATCTTTAATGCATTCAGCTATTTTATCATGTAAACTTTCAAATTATTCTCTGTACATTCTAAACTATATGCGAAAACGCTCACAATTGTCTTCTCTTTCTAATAAAGTCATTTATTCAATTGAGAAGGGTAGGTACCTATGCATTTTAAGAGGAATTATCGTTACGTAGCTACAAACACGCCGCAACTCATCAGAACAATGTGTTTATGTCGGATTCACACAGTACAACAAAACACAACTCATCAGACAAATGTGCTCCCGGCTTGATACAAAACCGCTCCCTTTATGCATACTACGTCTAGTTGCAATAGAACACATCAGACAAATGTTCTCTAGCTTAAATGTAAATGATAGTCTAGTTAATAAATATATGCGGTAGTACGAAAGTCAACACCGTGTATATATAGAAGTAAAAACGGAACTTTTGCTACAACTGCATCTCCAAATTTGTTACTATTATGATCTTTTCAAAACATACATTTTTAAATATCCCAACTTAAATGCGCACCGTAACTTACGCGACACCTACTAACAATGAGCTGTTCAACTATTTCCTTATCTATAAATACAAGTTCTGTACGTCAACAATTCGACAAACCGGGTCCATCGGAATGTGTATTTTCAAGAAAATTAATATCCGTTGAAATAATATTATCGATAAAATTTGTTTAATAGAAAAAGAATACAAAACTTTACAATAGTACTAATAAAATTTGAAGTAAATTCTTCAGAGAGCAACAACGAATCCTTTAGTAGTGGTGCTTCAAGAGATCTTGACACATTTGGCTTCGCTATGGAAAAACTTGTATCAACTTTAAAGAGGAACTAAAGCACTTTTAGGCGAGGAAATTAAGGTTTACACAAAAATAAATTTATTTTTACTATAAAAACAAAAGCATAAAATATCTGTATAGTTATAAACTTTGTAATAAAGAAACTTTCAACATTAAACGTTCTCTGTTGACTAGCAAAAGCTTAACATTGAAATACAGAGACTAATAGAATAAAACAATTTGATACTGTACAAATACCTATGGTGAAGAATAATCACATAGCAATACTTAATAGGTAGCGCATTACTTACTCTAAAAGGAAAAAATCAACAAAAATAAATCGTACTCACCGTTTTCTGCTTAAAAAAATAATACAGTGCAAAATATCTAACAATGATTCATAATATAATAAAAACTAGGGCAAAGCTTAAAGTACTTTTGCAATTAAGGTTACAGGTTAATAGTATCCAAATCCTGTATTGGGGCTCTGGCACTGCTATTACTATCTTGCGACGGTGTATCAGGAGGATTTCTACTCACCTGATTCGAATTCGTGTTCATGTTAAATTTCCCAATAACGGGTATTTGAAATGTAAAATCCGGCGTAGGCAGTTTCTTCATTATTTTACCAGACGTAATAAGTCGACCGAAACCTTCCTGATGGGCGAAAGCGTATCCAGAACGTATCGATCTTCTTGCACGTCGCGCCGAAGGCGTACGCAAAACGTCTTGGCTTTGCCTCGATCGCATTTGCGCCATTCGTTGTTTTAAACGCACCCGATCCGACAATGTAGGAAACACGTCCGTAAAGTAGAATCTCCAAGCTAATACGGGTACTATCGACACTGTGACTGTAAGTACGGTAGTAAACCAAAACGTCGCTTCGGTTATAGCTTTCGTTAATGAACCCACATATATACCACCCATTACGTAATTATAAAATAATCCATAATAAAATAGAATGCTAAAGATCCCCACGTAGTTATATGATTGAATACTGTCCAATATGATGTGTCTAAAGCAATCTAAAAACACAACAATGAATGCTGATAAAAATTTGTTTGAACACTCACTTGCGCCGTATTAACAATAACCAGTATAGTTGCAACAACGCTGCATAGTAACATATAATCTGAGAGTACTAGTCCACTTGGACTTAAAGCGTCGTAGTAAGTTCCTGCAAAAAAATAGTGAAGCGACGAACCTACACTATTCAATTACTTACCAAAAGGTATAAAAAATAATACTAAAGAAATATAACAGCCATGTAATGCACTTCTAAAAAACTCCTTCTTGTTAAAAAATAAATTATAATGTCCTGGTTTGTACAATTGAGGATATAGTATTGAATTCTTATCATTAACATCTTGGTCAAAAATCCCAATAGCTAACACTGGTAAAGAGGTATAAAACAGATTGTACACCGAAATATACATTGGATCAAACACCGTCTAAAAAAAATGCATTTTAAAAAACCAAGACACAAGCAAAAAATAATTCACTTACTTGCGCACTAAAGCCACAAAAAAATGCGTACCACAAATGGCATAACGTAAAACCAAAATTCTTATTAAAAAAATAACGTAAAAATTACACATCCTATAATAAGACCAACGACCATGTACAAGTAAAAGCCTTTCGAGAAATTTAAACTGTGCAATGGAATAATCTGAAGCTAGAACTGCTTGCATTCCTTCTTCTCCAGATATTCCAACTCCTATATGTGCAGCTGCAACAAATACAAGACGTAAATGATTGAGAATAATAAAATATCCCGTAAGGATGACAAACGAAATGATCTTATTGAATTTAGAAAAAAATATATCGTATCAAGATATGTATTTTGTGTGTGTATTCTGCGCCTGCCTGATGTTTACTTGTTGTTTTGCATCTATTGTTATTTAAATTATATAATATCTACTGTTTCAAGTTGTTATAATTTACTTTTTAGTAAGAAATAAAATTAAAGTCAGCAGATGATGTACTGACCATCATGCATTTCATTGCATTTTTGTGGCCCAACCGTTTCTGATTTGGGATGTATCTACTATTACTCGATTACCGATCTAGTAATCCAACGATGACCCAGAGAACCGACAGCTCGCCCGTCAATCATTGTCTATAATCAAAACCAGAAGGCAGAAACTTGCATTTAAGAGTCAAATCCATCGGTGACGCCTAGACGAAATTCCCACCTACTACGCCTTAGTAGGATCCGCGAGAAGTAATTCGTAAGTTTTGCCTAAACTTTATATACACCAAGTTAAGTGAATATTAAATTTGAATAATTCAGTGATAACGTATACTACGTTGTGCTTTCGTTAATTTAGATCTTATTGTTTGTCTCGCTATATGTTACATGGGACTCAAGTAGAATATATTTTCTAGTCTATCTTTTACTTCCTTAAGACCTACGACTTTCACTAGGTCTCTAGTGGGCACCACCCCACTATCACATTAGAAAGTTCCACTAACGTTCTTCGATACCTTCCTGCGACCCACTCTACGAAAATGAGCTAATAGTAGGTTTCTAAGTTAACCTCTTTAGTATTACTTAATTTTATTAATTATATCTGAATATCGACACAACAAACTTGTAACAGGTTTTAAAAATGTTAGGTCAACTCGAAATTGAAAGAAAAGGCCATTGCTGGAGAATGCCGAGAATATTCCGATAAAAAAATTGCAGAGGTTTGAGGTAGAATTTTTTAATGAGCTGGTGAATAATCATATTTTACAAATGGAAAACTAATTCTCCCACGCAAAGAAGTTTTTCCACGACATACTTAGAAAACGGACGTTTCTTCTCTACAAATAGTGAGGAAAATGCGTTTTTCCTCACTAGCGAGGAAAATAATGTCGTGTTACAAAAATGCCTCTTTAAAAAATGTAAGAATGTGTTATTAGAACTATATGCGCCTAGTACTTAGTTAAACAATTTAATTTAGTATTCAATCAGGTTTGTTTAATTTAATATCTTATATTTCGACTTTTAAAAATTGCTACCCTACATTTATTGGTTAGAATTACGCGACTGCGCTATGACAGATTGAGACCACACCGATATTACAGAATACTGTAGCGAGACTATTGGTATCCACCTATTAAATATTACTTCTTTCATTAGGTTATTTTTTGGGAATATCGTGGAAAAAATGTTGTGTCTAACACATGAGGAAAGCCTTTTTCCACTCTCACTCTAATGCCTCACGAGGTCGAGTGGGAAAAAGAATCGCTTTCTTCACTTGTTGGACAAATAACTATTGTTGGTCGAATGTTGCTTTTCAAAATTTTAGCTCATAAAAAACTACCAAGACAGATTGACAAACTTTGCCATTATTGCCACTGAACATTCAAGTTGACTTTTGAGGAAGTGCTTAAGGAATTTGCTAGCGCAAAATGCAGAAACTGCAAGTTGAAAGCATAATTGTTAAATATTTGTTAATTTAAATTACGTGTTGTGTAGATTTTTCGTGCAATGCAGGGTGTCTCACCGGGAACCGCCATTATCCGTATACGGAAAAGTATACATGAAAAAAATTGAAAATTTGAAGAATGACTAAAACCAACAGAGCCAACTCAACTAAAATATTTTAATTCTTTTGGCACTTCTGGTTGTACCGGAAATCGACATCAACTTCGTTATTTTAAATGAACACCCTTGCATTTTGAATTTTACTTCAAATTTTAGGGCCACTTGTTTAAATTCCTGGAGAAGCACAGATTTCGAGATATTAATTTTTTAGTAAAATATTCACAGATGCAAAAGTTCACGGATCTGTAACTTTTTTCGGGAACTCCATATCGGGTTAATTTTTGGATTGAATAAAGCAAATAGCAAACAAAGATGTGTCCATACATTAAAAAATGTGATACTAAGTGTTTCATATTTGCTGTTACATTTTGACATCTTCAAAGAGTAATAACTTTGTTTAATCAAATGGAACACTCTGTATTTTTTACTCTGTAGCGTGCAGGTTGAAATTCTCTTTCAAATCATATAGTATTGTTACCATTATGGTTACAACTTTTGGAGATATTTGCAATTTTCTACTATTGGGGCTAAAACAACAGTACTATTTTACTTATCAGATTAACACATTATTTGATCAAAAGTGTATTTAACTTTTTATTTGACAAAAAATATTAAGAACATTTTTTTTTTCAGAAAGAAATGTGGAATGGCTTACCTTTAATCATAGAAACATCATTGGCACCGTCTCCGATAGCGAGAGTAACAGCGTGTCTGTTATTTTTGATTAATTCAACAACTAGTGCTTTTTGTAAAGGTGTTGCTCGGCAGCATATAACCGATTTGCATTGCAATACCACATCTAAAAATAATCTTTCCATCTGTGGATGTAAACAGTGTACTAAGGAGTGCCCGTTTATAACAATTGCAAAACCAGCGCCATGTTCTTCCGTCGAACCATCCAACGATCCACTATTGTACATTAAGTTAGTACTAAAATAATAAAAGAAACATATACTTAAATCGCATAAACATTCGTTATCGGCAAAATAAAAGGTCACATCAAGAAATATAATCAAGCAAGGAATATTAAGAGCAGAGAGTTTAGTACACACAACAGATCTTAGAATAACTGGTTAGTTTCACACTGTGATAAAAAGTATCTATTCTTCTAAAGATCTACTAAATTAATCCAATTTCAAAAACTGTGCAAAGTACTACCTTCCCCCCCCTTATCGGAAACCCCAATACCAATCATGTTCAAATGTATTCTCGAAAGAGTATTAAGAAAATGTGTACAGAGATAGAACAGATTCTTTTGATTTTTTTGGTATTGTGTCTACCTTGCTCTCTGTTTCTGACGCTTTTCTAACTTGTCAGCATCATCCCACCTGAATGTGACGACGCTTACTGCAGGAACATTGGTGACTGGTTGTGGCGGTGTTGATGTACCAAGTGAATGATCAGATATGTCCACGACACCGTTCGATGTTTGATTCGGTTCGGTACGAGGTTGAAATGTATTAACTATTTTTATGTTATCACGAAATTTTAATAGCTGCTGCAGCACTTCGTCGTACGAAGATGCATCTACTATGAAGAGATCTACCATTTCGTCCGTCAATAGTTGGCATGAGTATCCAATATTGATGGCAGTTTCTGATCAAAATAAACCCAATTAGTTGTTGCACTTTCAAAAGAAGAGGAAGTTTGAAAAAGAAAGAACAAACCCAATGTTTAAAAAACACCACGTACCTTGTTTATCCCCAGTAAGTACCCAAATTTTCATACCCGCTAACATTAAATTTGCAATAGTTTGCGGAACTCCATCTTGAAGTTTATCTTCAATAGCAGTCACGCCCACTAAAATCATATCTTTTTCAATTTCTTCGTAAATAGCATCCAGAAGCTCATCTCTTCCATCTAAAGACAGTGCAGCTTCTTGATGCCTTAATTTCCAAGTAATAAAAAATTCTTCGTCCACATCCCTATAAGCGCAACACAGAGTCCTTAAACCTTCACCCGCGAATTTCTAAAAAAGTCACATACAAATAGGATTTTTAAAAAAATAAACTAACGCACATTCAAATGTTCCTGAGTTCTCTGCTTCATTTCATCGTTCCCCGGTTTTAACCTTTCATATATTACATTATCGGCTCCTTTCGAGTACAACCGTATTTGTCCATCTTTTCTTAATATAACGGACATTCGTTTTCGAACATTATTAAAATCTAATATACACAATAATTCGTACACTTCCCTTTGTCCTATCACTTCTATCGTTATTGTATTTGGAGTTCGTTCTTTAAAAACAAAACCGAAATTTCTTGCAGCCGACACTAAAGCAGCTTCATCTGGAGATTGCGCCTGGTATTCGAGATTACCGTCCCTTTCGTCGGACATGACCGTGTGACACAACGCAAGCAGTCGAAAAAAGTTGTGAGTGTCTACGTCCTTTTTCTGTACCGCTTCTAGTAAGGTTTTATCGTAAAATTTAAATTCCGGTTCGTAATTTGGATTAAACGAGAAATCTAAAGAATCTAATTCGTCGCTTATTTCTATAATTTCACCCGTCTGCTTGTCCAGAACATCTCCGTATGACCGTCCCGCAATCGAACATTTATTGAAGGTCATAATGTTTTGGGTCAGCGTTCCGGTTTTATCCGAAAATATATACTCTACTTGGCCTTAAAATGAAATACATGTTAGAATCGAAAAAATTCTACATTGGTGATACGTACCCAATTCTTCGTTAAGTGTAGTGGTGCGAGCTTTGGCCGATGTTCCATTTTTATCGTAATGCATTTGTTCGTCCCAATTAATGAGAAAACTTTGCGCGAAACGTATGACTTCGACAGATACGTAAAGCGATATTGGCACCACCGTATTAAGCACAATGGCATAGGAAAAGAACACAAGTAGAGCAGTTATTGTGGCGCCACCGAGGGGTTCCGAAGGCACAAGCGTGTCCCAGGGCAGGAATGTTTGAAAGTATTGTCCAACCAGGGACTCCCAAATACCACATGCCACCATACAGAAAAGGCACACAGATAATAAAAAAAACACTATCTGTTCAAAGTTAGAAAAAAATTAATTAAACAAATTCGATTTTTCGAAACCTAACTTACTCCTATTATTAAAAAATTAAGTAGTCTATCTATACTAGTGCGTTTAAATTTGGTCTTGCCACTATTTTGCATTAGTTTCGTGTCCTTGCCAGCAAAGACCACGACCCCATAGCACCAATGTGTGTTCCTTAGAACACATCCCCGAAGGAGAATTTTGTCGTTATCGAGTGGATATTGTTTGTTTTTCCACGTTAGTTGTCCTTCAAATTTGTTTAACAAATTATTAGGCACCTCACATATTATTTCCCCATCGAATTCACTAATCAACCCACCGTCTTGACCCATCTCGGCCGTTTCAGGTAGACACTGTCGGCATTTTAAATTCGTTTCGCTGAAACAAATCAGTTAAGTGAGGACAATAGATCATTAAAGTAGCACATACCCGTCTAATTCCGCAGTTTCAATGTAACACAGGCCATTAGGCTCGCTAGATGTTAACAATAAAATATCTGCGGCCACAAACTGATCATTGTCCATACGAATCACGTCCCCCACTTGAACAGCAGACCATCGCTCTTGTACTAGTTTGCCATTTTGCACAGCTTGGGATTTACGATTGTTTACTTGCGAATCCGACATATGACGTTGCTAAAGATGAAAGAATTAGGTTCGCTAATCGATTAAAAGTGTGCAGGATAAAAATAGCAGAAAAGTTAGGAAATGTTTGGGGGCAGAGGTGTTCTAAGCAGGCAAAAAAGATAAGAGCGCGCATTAATTTTTAAGCAAATGTAACAAAAACAAATTTTATTAATATAGGGTGTCCGGAAACCCTCCTGACAAACGAAGACCAGAGATTCCTCAGATAGTTTTAAGACAATTTAACCCAATTCATCTAGTCCGAAAATGCTTCCTAAGGGAGCTAGAGCTCTTTGAAGATGGCGCCTTGTAAATAGTTTTTTAAATACCTCCAGAACGCTTCTACTTAGAAAAGTAAAAACTGGTAGTTTGTTTAGCCTTCAGAGATGAATCGATTCCATCAATTGCGAATTTCTAGTACCGGTCATAGGCGTCCGTTTTGGGTAGGTCAACGGTTATTTTAACGCATAACTTTTTTATCTTTAACTTTTAAGCATTTGTGACACTAGATTATTGAATTTTCAGGTATTCTAGTACTAAAAGGTACTCTTACTTTAAGTCATTAGGATACACCGTTTTCTAGAAAAACGGATTTGAAAATTTTTTGTTTTTTTTGTCATTAAAGTAAAATTTATATTTTTTGAACTAGTTGGCTCTGAACTGCCAACAAAAGTAAAACCTACGTTTTTCATTGTCAAATTGTTGTCAGTTCGCGAAGTTTATCTTTTAATTTTTACTTTACCACGCGCGATCTTCAAAGAGCTCTAGCTCCCTTAGGAAGCATTTTCGGACTAGGTGAATTGGGTTAAATTGTCTTAAAATTATCTGAGGAATCTCCGGTCTTCGTTTGTCAGGAGAGTTTCTGGACACCCTGTATAAAAAGTATATATCTAATAATAAAAATGCTAATATTTTTTAAAACAAACGTTTTTGATATGAAATATACTATGACTACGTTATAGCTACAAATAAATTTGACAATAAATAGTCTTTTTCTATTTTGCGTACATAATAAGTCTATTCTAGCACCGTAGTGACGTCAAAACCGTGTTAGAATAAGCAATAAGCGTGCGTGAATAAAATATTAAAATTTAATGTATTCGAGTTGGTAACATTAAAACGTGAAGTGACAATTGGTTATATTCTAATAAGGTTATATTTAAGTCAAAAATAAACATTAGAAAAGAAAGCAAATATACATTTCATATTAGGATTTGGACTTGTCAGGTAGCAAATTTTCTGTAGCATTTTGGGCAGTTTTTCTTAATTTAGGAGGTGTTTGTGATTAATTTTCTTCAGAATTCATTTTATTAAATTGCATCAGCACGTATAAACGAAAATCTAAAGAAAAGTGACGCTTTCAAATTAAATTTGTTTCATAGCCGCCTAAAGTGACGACAGAAAAATTGCACCAACCAAAATTCCCTTGATGTGAAATTTTTATTTTTTTTATTGATAACACGGTATAAAATGGCAAAATAGAAAAAATTGTATGAAGTATTAATGTATTATATTATACTTTAATATACTATTTTCCAATTGCGTTATTAACATATTCAAGAATAAAAATACTGATACTTTTTAAAACGAAAATATTTGAAATCAAAGTTATGGCTACAAATAGAAACTGGGCTGGGTAGGTTATGGAATTGAATTGATTTAATTGTTTTTAAAGTGTACACAAAAAATACAGCAAAATAGCGCATGGTGGTGTTGAATCTGCATTAAAACGTCATAACCTAAAAATGAACAGAAATAAATGTTTTGACGAAATGGAAAAATAGATTAAGAAATTGCAAAATTTGAAAGAGAAATAACAAAGAAACGAAAAAAAAATAATAGAAATGTTTTAGTTGCGACAAAGAGAAAAACGAAAATAATATGGTGGAGAAATGTGAGGAGGTGAGTAAAAAGAAAGTAAAATAAATGTCATAAAGGGAGAGGAAAGGATTGAAGAAGGTTAATAGAAAGAAGATCAGTTTGTTCGAGTTATATTAAAAATAAATATGCAACGTCAAATAAATAAATTAAAATAAGTCCTTTATTTAAAATGTATGCTTAAATTATGAAGTTAAAAGCTGATGAAGAAATAATGACAAAAGAAGCGCTCATGTTCTTTACCAGAGTAATGGAAGTACGATTCCCCACCAACAAATCTACACAACACAATCGTATCTACAAAGTGCGAAGAACCATCGGATGCGTGTTAATGTGATGGATAGCAAGACGGTATTTGTTTGTTAATTTATTATTTTTTATTTGTTTAGTTAGTGTCATGAACCGCTCTGGAATAGGAATAGGCAAAAAAACTAAGGAGGAACTATACCTGTAACGGAGGTTCAGAAAATAGTATTCAATATAGTAAAGAATATGTAATAAAGAAGTAAATGATGGTGAATGAGTTCGCTTATCATGCGACAGCAAAACGTCGGACATAAGTTTTGACACGCGGAAAAAGTTACTAGTACATAATACCTGGACATATCGTGAAAGAGCTATTAAGACCCGGAACCCCCAAAAAAAATATCATTCAAAGAAGTGCATAAATACATAACATCAAATTTAGCTAATATAGCAGTTATGTAAACTCTTATCAACTTACAAAATCATCGTAGGCATCTTTAATGGCAGTGAGTCCTAATACTCCAATTAATGGGAGAGCAGTTGTAACAGGCGTGAGACTGCTAATTGCTGGAATCATTTGTAAAACAAGAAGGCACAAGAAGTAGAAGTTTGCCAAACGTTGAAATTGTTCAAACAGATTCAGAGGCAGGAATGTTAATACGGTGTATTTTGAAGTCTTGATATAATTATTCTGAAAAAAAAACAAATCGTTATTACTTGGTTTAATTATAATCATAATTTACACTTATGATTTGTAAATGATAAGGGCCCTACACAAGGACGTTAATGTCTCAAAACATGAACGTGCATACATGAACGCGCAAACTGCTATGTCTACAGACGTTCGCCCTTAATTATAGTTTTGTTTAGTTGTTGTATGATGACCACGGAGAGGAATCTTTACTGTTGGGGCAGTGGCGTGTGCTTATGTACTCAAAATGAAAAAAAAAAAATCACTAGACATCGACTATTTGGCGTTTGTGCGTTGGAAAGTGATTTGTAGAACTAGTCAAATATCTAATTGTTTATTAAAAAAGCGACATACTCTGCAATAAGTATACGTCCTAAAAAGTTATACTAAATCTAACCAACCCTACTGATTAAATAACGCACACACAATGTAGATGGCATCCACACGTTGAGACTTGCTTGCGTTAATAGGAATGCGCACTCAAAATTTCTAGATATTGCAGAAAACATCAACGTGACGTTTTTGCACTTTATTGTGTTTGTGCGTTCAAAAACGCCACGTATGTTTCCATACACATTGTCGTTTTTGTTTGCATTGTTATGTATAGACGTACATGTTTTAAGACATTAACGTCCATGTGTAGGGCCCTATAAATAATATTCGTATCAAAGTTTAAATAAATTTCAATCAAGTGTGAAGGGGTCAACTTAGAGTGATAAATTTACACTACTTTAAAAATTGAGTAAACATTTATATAAAAAGATTAAATCCCAAAAACTAATAAATACGTCAAATACACCAATTACAATTTCAATTATATACGAGGCTAGTTCAATAAATACACGTTCGAGCGCTGTGAAACGATTGTTAGTGGAGCTATAATCGTACAAATTTGCGTAGGCCAGCGGCTGCTATATAGCTGTCTATTGTGACACATCCCTCGTGATATTCGTACAGGAGACAGTTGTTGTGCGCGTTTCATTATGGCAGGTCTTATAGTTGGAGCGTCCAAAACCGATTACCGAGCAGTCATACAGTTTCTGCATGCTGAGGGCAACACTCCTGTTCAGATTTATGGGAGAATGCAAAATGTTTATGGTGGAAGTGTCCTTCAAAACCACAGTCGTGGAATGGTGTCGGAAGTTCACAGATGGGCCCGTCCGCATACAGCTAACATCATCAAATCACAGATGGAGCGGATGAGGTGGGAGATTTTAGAGCACCCCCTTACAGCCCGGATCTTTCACCCTGTGACTTCCATATCTTCGGACCATTGAAGAAGGCACTTAAGGGACAGCGATTCCAGTCGGACGCTCAAGTCAAGCAGGCAGTTTTGAAATGGTTCCGCGAACAGCCAATGGACTGGTACCACACCGGTATACAGCGTCTTGTGAAGCAGTGGGATGCATGTCTTTGTAGTAATGGCAATTTTGTTTAGTGTAAAATAAACCGCTTACATGTACCACCGTTCGAACGTGTATTTATTGAACCAGCCTGTACATCATTTTAATTATTAAAACAAAAATATATTGAATTCTTAGAAACTTAAATTTCTATTATGTACATCATTTTAATTCTAAACATAAAAATGATGTTATTAAGTTTATCACTAGAAGTTTTGATTTTGTGTGCACAAATGATAAACCAAAACTGTAGAAATGAAACAATTAGAATTGAGAATTAAACTTTTCCTTGAATTTCTAAAAAGTCCATAATAGGGATGTTTATAATAAAATATAAAAAACCGAGTAAAAACCGTTGACATACTGTGATAACGTCCAAAATAGTCTTAAAATTAAACGTATAAATTTTTAAAAACATGCAATTACTTGCTATGCAGAAAAACTTAGCAAAAGTATCGGCTCAAATACCCGGAACACTCTCTCATTGGCTTGACGCCACAACCTTTATAGTGAATACAGCGTTAGGTACTGAATTACGATTTTCATTTATAATGGGTGTTCAATCTGAGACTTCCTACACATTTAGTACTTTTTAAAAATAACCGGCAAATGATACAAAGTTTAGATTAGAGTTCGATGTATGTAATAGCGTTTTCGATTGGGTCACGGTCGGAAAACTCATATGGAGCATATTTGTAGTGTTTTTCTTAACCAGAGCTGTTATTGATCGTTCAGCGGATGTTAATGTCCTTATTTTTAATTTAACGTCATTGTCAATGCAATTTGTAACGTTTTCACACTAGGTAAATACTGACGATAACTACTATAAATAAAGTATAATAGTTAGTATATTAGCATTAGCAAAAGCAGTTCCAACAACAGTGAAGAACTTTATTGTAACCTTGAAAAGTTTTCAAAGGTTATTCTCCACCTTCCCGCACAAAAGGTTTCAGAAACAACAATCCTTCCGCTAAAGTGTTTAATGCACTATAGAAGTGTTGGTATGAAATTTATATTCACAGAATAATAATACTTCGTTGTGCAGAAGTTTCACTGGATGTCGGAGCGTTAGAAATCGGTGATCCTACTTGCAGATACGTTTTTTTATTTTTAGCACACTGTGCTACAGCAAATTGGAAAGGAAATTATTCTATTCCACGTTCCGAAGCAATTTGAAAAACTGATGCCTATTAAATAGAAATTATCCGATTATGTGACTGGTTTTGTTAAAAAAAAATTTATAGTTCTTGTAGAGATTGCATTCTTTGCAAGTTTAACTTCTGTGATGAACTAGGAAAGAAGAATACCACTAATATACTCAATTCAAAAATTGTTGATAAGTGATGAAATTTGTCTTTGGAAAGTTCGAAACCTCCCACAATAATTGAACATAAAGTTTCGAACTTTACTTTTAATTGTACGATGATCTCCTTTATGATTGTGTATTTCTTTGTAGTTTACCAAATTATTTCGATCTTTTATAGGAGATGTTCAAATGAGGAATTTAAAGAAAACACCATATTAATTAAAATTTTTTAACAAACGAAGTAATTTTAAAAAAAAAAACCTATTTTTTTTAAAACAATTTTTTTTTTTTTTTTAAAAAAAAAAATTTTCTTTAAAAAAAAAAAAAAAAAAAAAAAAAAAAAAAAAAAAAAAAAAAAAAAACAAAAAAAAAAAAAAAAAAAAAATAATTTTAAAAAAATAATTTAAAAAAATACCCCAAACCCCCCCCCCAAAAAAAAATAAATTTTTTTAATGTTTTGATTTGCTCAAATAAATTGAATAAATGTTTTCAATCTATTTGGACAAATCACAATTTAATAAATTCATAACTCCTGTTCTGCACAAAATAAATTTGGTTCATATCTCTACTGATTAGTTTTTCTCCCAACCATAGATGGAGTCACGTTATAACGTACAACATTTTACTATAATTCCATGGATTGGGTGCTTTGGAGCCATCTCCGAACGTAATTTATGTTTAACTGGTAATTTTAGAATTGCCCTATTATATATTTACATGTTCAACTAGGCTACATTGAATTAACGAGCGCTCGGAGATTGCTCTCTGTTGATCTGCTCTGAAAGGTTGATCAAAAAACATCAATCTCCAAATATAACCTTTACATAAACAAAATGTCACTTAAAATAGATATAGGACAAGTTAAATTGAACAAATAAACGAAATATTATTGATCAAAATTTTATGGAAAAATTTTCAGAAAAACAACACTACTGGAAATCAAATAGTAGATTATTTTACTAGGAGTTAAACAATATAAGTATTGAGCTTAAAAGTTGGCTGGCGAGGCGTTAGCCGAGACAGCAAATTAAGCGAAACAATTATATTTTTTAACTTCAAGTGAAATATATTATTTTTCCTTCAAGCGTTTATTACTAGTTTTCATGTGTTATTTTCAAATTTTCGAGATTCTCGAGTGTTATAGTGACGTTTTATTCTGGACGAATCAAGTTGGTACTTTACTGTTACATTCATAATATGACATAACCGAGGTACCAACCTCTAATTAGTTATCAAAACAAAAGAACTGTTGCTTTTAATGTTTAGACAGTAAAAAGCGTTTTTAGCGTCTGCCAGTAGTTCAATAATATGCTGTTTTATTGTCGCTTGAAGAAAATAGTAGATTATTTTACTAGGAGTTAAACAATATAATTGTTGAGCTTAAAAATTTGCTGGCGAGGTGTTTGCCGAGACAGCAAATTAAGAAACATTAATTTTTAACTCCAAGTGAAATATATTATTTTTCTTTAAGCGTTTATTGCTAGTTTTCATGTGTTATTTTCAAATTTTCGAGATTCTCGAGTCTTATAGTGACTTTTTATTCTCGACGAATCAAGTTGGTACTTTACTGTTACATTCATAATATGACATAACCGAGATACCAACCTCTAAATAGTTGTGGAAACAAAATAACTGTTTTGCTTTTTAATGTCTAGACAGTAAAAGAGTTTTTAGCGTCTGCCAGTAGTTCAATAATATGACGTTTTATTGTCGCTTGAAGAAAAAAATAATTAGATGGCTATGTAGAGGCACGCTTTGCCATCCCGTAAAAACGGGACACCCTGTATTGTTAAAAATAATTTTGCGAAGTAAATCTTTTTAAACCAATTATGTTTAGTACTAGTATATAAACTTTGTTTACCTATCTCCAACGGACTAACCTCTAAAAAAGCACACCGCACTAATGTAGGACCCTGTAGATATACATACACAAATTTAAAAAAAAACTATACAGGTATAGGATACCCTGTATTTACAATCACATAACAAGCAGCGAAAAACTCGATGATGAAATACAACATTAAAATGAACACTCTCGAAGATAACACAGAAAATAAAATAGGATCTTGTTAAAAATGAAAGAATCAAAGAAAAAAGTTAGAAGCAAAAAAAAGGAGATGAAAATCTTAGCAAAAGGCAGAAAACCGTGGAAGAAATGGGAAATGTTAAAGGGTTATTTGACTCTTTATTATGTCATGGTCTTGCTTTTTTGAGAGGCTTGCAGATTTCTCGAATTTAATCAAGTTCTCGATTGTTTCAGCATAGCCCTCATGTGGTATAAACCCTTTTATAAAAAAAATCCCTCAGATCAATAGATAATAAAATTTCATAAAAACCTTTGCTAACTAATCGTTAAATTGAAGATAAACTCGTATCCTTTAGCAAATCATAAATACCTAATTAACAACTAATTGAAAATTACTCGCATGATACAATATAAAATTCAAACATTTACACACTTAAGTCGATACTTACTGCATAACGGAATTGGGCATTGAATGTCCTGTCATTTGCACGTATCCTTCTTTGATTATCTAAAACAGAAAAACATAAATTAGTTGATGACAAACAAAAATCCATTAAAAATATTTGTCACAGGAATTTCCAATATGCTATGCAAACAAATTGTTTTTGTTGATACACCTACCACATGGTATATATCCTCTACGTGTGTCTTTTGAGGTGTGCGGGGAGTCTGCCTTATCAGGAACTGTAGTGTGATATCTACGCTGATTTTTCCATATCACTATTTTGCTAAATACATTTAATATGGACTGTCGTAAACTTAAAGGTCTACGCCTCGATTCATTACTAACTACACTAGATTTGGATCTATTAATATCTTCATTATCACTGTCGATATTTGTTAATGCACTTTTCTGCTTACACTTTTTTCGGGTGTGTTTCTTATGTTTTTTATTAGATCCTTCACAATCATCATATACCTCAAACACTTCCAACTCGTATTCCATTTTCTGTTAAGGGTCATAAGTCCGTGGGGGTGATTATAAAAACACAGATATGAGGTCCTTTCCAACATGTAAGTGTCTTTTTGGAAAAAAAATTCACAAATTCAAATTTATTGGTTAATTGATGTGTTTGGAACGATAAGAAATAATTCGAGTCTCAAATACAATCGTAGCATGATATTCGCATATAAAAAAACACCGTTATTATCTATTATTATTACTTAACTTTTAACTAATGAATCAACATTCACTTGACACGGAATTTCGCAAAAGCTGACATACCTACAAAAAATAGGATGTCGGTCTTACAGATTCCTAGCCGATAAGTTACTTTACTTCTTGCACAGATGGGTTTATCCATATACGTTATATATATTGCATACGGCATAAAAAATAAAAATAAAAAATTCAAAATCCATCGTTTACAATTAATAATTGTTCATTTATTTACATAAACGATAAGATCGATCTTGAAATTAACAAAAGCAAACACAGGATCGGCCTTAGAAAAATTTAGTAGAGTTATGAAACTTCCGGTTTTCATAAAATTCCTTGTTTTATTATAAATGCTTAATGATGAGAAAATTAAATTGTTCTACAAATTAATTAAATATTTATTACATTTCTAACCTGCCATTCCTACCAAAAAAGTAAACTTTTTTAACGTGTGCACATCGTATTTTTTAGCAATTAAACTTATTTTTTTATAATTCATTGAAAGGGATTAATTTACAGAGCACCCACCTGTGCTAGTAATAAATTCAATAACAAATCATTATACAAAGAATATTTCTCTGCTCAAATAACAAATAAAATTTTGTGAGAAAAAAGCTTTTCTGTATTTTGGTTTTTGTAGCAATTTATGGTTAAAAAGTTAAAGTTAAAAAAAAAGTTAAATAGATTACGTTGATTTCATTAAATGCTCAGAAAAATTGGGTAAACAAGGATGGCATATAATACAAGAGCATTTTTAAGATTTTAAAGAATATTTTTTAAATACGTACACAGAGATCATAAAGTAGAAAATAGTTGACAATTCTGTTTACGAAAATTCCTACAAAAAATACATGAGATTTTATATTGGCTGAACTGAATATTTCATGCAGTACGTAGTGGTTCTTGTAATTGTTATTTTGTTGTATTGATTTGTTTTTTATTCTTTTATTTTAAAACCAGTAAATAACTGAAGCTTTTAGGGTAACAATTCTAAACAAGCATTTGAAAATGCATTTATAGTGCAAAATACGAGTCTTAAAAACAGGTCTATAAAATTTTTTTGTAATAATGAACGGATGATGACGTAATAGGGCTCATTTTTTTTGAAAAAATGCGTAGATCTAAAAGGCCTTTTCTTTCTTGTAGAAACTTGTTTACATTGTTTACATAGCAAAATTTGCTGGTAACTGCTAATTTTAATCAATTTTGACCGGGTAAAATTTTTTTCCATATATCTTATCACTAAAAATTATATACAGTAACCGGAAAAGAAAAATTGTTTTCTATTTCGCAATTTCTATAGCTTTGTTTCCGTATTGTACACGATACGGAAATAGAAGCTCTTTCCGTACTGTTTTAGGGATTTTAAAAATTTTAGTGTATAACCAAATAATTTACAGTTTTAATTTTGACGTAAGAAAAATTAAGCAAGGGTTTTGTTTGGTTAGTTCTTATTAAGTAGATGTTAATATTCAAAGAAGATTTAATGTTAATTTATGAAACAAAACTTAACACACAATATTCTTCCATCGACCGCGATTTATATTAATTAATTAAACAAAATTATTTTAGTATAGAACTATAATATATTGCCGTTTTTTTTACAACTACAACATGAAAGTATAAATAAAAAATCTGTCGTAATTTGTAACAAAGCAAATTTTAATAATAACAAACCGACATTAATCTACAATTGTAATAAATCTTTAATTTGTTCACAGTGATTTTAAGACATTTTTGTACTGTATGCAACATTCCAATGATAACGTTTAATAACATGTTAAGGGTGTTCAGCTCATCTATTTTACAAACTATTATCTCAGCAGTTCTTCAATATTATTTACTTATTGTTTAAAAGTTAAATTCTGTAGTAAACTATAAAAAGTAAACATTCCGACTCCTGAAAAGATCTTTTGTAGGTGTGCCGGAACCACTTTAACAAAATGTTTTTTTGTAAACTCTACATGCACATGTTTGTGAAATTATAGAACGGTAAATGTAAAACAAAAATTCATCAATAAGGAGTCTTCAGCAAATATGTCCTTGATAAGAAGTGACATTATATAAAGTTCAACTTGTTCAAGATGTGCTTAAGTTACATCCATGATATATCAAACATTGTTAAACACTTCTGGTGTTGTCTTTGAAGGTGGACCATTATATTGATTAAGCACCAATCCGTTCTCACAGAAAAATTAACGGCGATTAAACATCTCAACACATTATTTTGAAGATAGCAAACTTTCAACAGCATTTGTTGCTAACTTTATTAGGATATCAACTACTGTACCAACATAGCTTTAAGTTTAAACCAAAAAAAAAACTAGATCAAATATTAACATTTATTTCTTGAAGTATTTGAAGTAAATTTTTACGAAATAGAAAAAATAGTATGAAAAACACGTGTCACAACTACTTTTTGTCGCACTCCGATAATTGCAGATCTCCCTTCGGTCGGTCTGCAAACTTTGTCTTCGTGCGATAAAAAGTGTTGTTGTGACACTTGTTTTTCAATATACTATTGTAATTGAGATATCCGAAAATTTCTTTTGGCAAATGAATTCAGCATATCGAATGACAAATGTCATGTGACCACTATGACGGCAAATTTAAAAATATCCCTTAAATATGTAAAAATTGAGGTTAGATGACAAGATATTAAAAAATGCCTAAGAGAAAAGTAAAATATCAGTTTTCCGGCATTTTTTCCGGAAATATTGAGAAAACAAATATTTTGCGTTTGATTTGCATAAAACACAATAAAACCAACAAATAAACTTCACAATCCAGTAATTTTTATTTATTAGTCTACCAATGGACGGCAAAGAACAAAAAACATTGTTTTTTTAGGACGTACTTTGTTTCAAACTCTTTGCCGGCCACTGTATAAACGGAATGTAACATAATCACAAGAAAACTGACTAAAAAGCTAAAAAATTGTAGAATATACTTCTTGCCAGGAAAGAAGATCTCTGCGTCATAAGTATGTGCATATGAATTTACCCGGTCAAAATTGATTAAAATTAGCACTTACCAGCAAATTTTGTTATGTAAACAAGTTGCCACAAAAAATAAAAGACGTTTTTTGATCTACATACTTTTACAAAAAAAAGAGGCCTATTATGTCAAAATCCGTTCATTATTACAAAAATTTTTTATTTAATACTGTTTTTACTGCACTATTATGTAGATTCAATAAAACAGCTGTTTATATGAATAACTCTAGCAACACCAATGAAATTTGTCATCAACTATTACCAACAACAATTTTTACTTTTTGATCGCTCTGTATAATTTTTGTTCAAAAAAAAATTTGTTTTTGTTTTACTTTAACATAAGTTTTTTAACAATTCCAAAATTGATTTTTTCTCACACCCACAATGTAAAAATTTCAATTTCATTCATCGATAACTACCAAATTAATTCGTCATTTTAAATTTGAATTTATATTCTGTCCGTCATATTTGGATCCGCCTTTTCAAATTTGAAATTCGTAAGTTGCAAGTCCGAAAACCAATATGTCAGAAATTTTACGAGATTTTCCAATTCTCAATTTCGCCACAGAGCTTCGTAATTTTTTTTAAAATTTTGTCATCAAATTTACATGCTTTACAAATAGTCCATTGCTTTTAGACAAAAAATGACTCGGTTTCCTACTCCTTGGAGACATGGCTTAAAATCGTTTAAAAAAATGTGGAAAATCTTCAGAGACAACAATTGGCGACATAAAGTGTGTGCTCAATTGTTGTTGGGCGAGTTGAAGAAAAAAACCGCGTTTTTTGGCTTCGAAGCGTTCTCGGGAAAAAATTTTTAAGAAAGTTAACAAAGCTGTCCGATTGTTAATTTTGTTTTAATTTTCTCTTTAAAAATTTTTTTTCAAAAATCGGATTGCGCTATGTTTTGCATAATTTATCGAGGCTACAACATTATTAACAACACTTTTTCGGTTCGATTCGTACTTTTTTCCCGAGAACGCTTCGAAGCCAAAAACACGTTTTTTTTTCTTCAACTCGCCCAACAACAATTGAGCACACACTTTATGTCGCCAATTGTTGTCTCATAAGATCTTTTCACATTTTTTAACGGTTTTTGAAGCCATGTCTCCAAGGGAGTAGGAAACCGAGTCATTTTTAATCTAAAGCAATGGACTAAAATCTGTTGGGAGTACCGAATTACAACAGAACGTAGGTACACTCTATACCTTCTTAATCTTTTCAATTTTTTTTATTTACTCAAGCGATAGAGTGTATTTTCACGAACACAAAAATGTTTTCTATTTTTTGTTTGCGTTGAGTATTTCTTTTTTATTTTTAAAAGTAGACGTTTATGCAGGTGAGTTTAAAAATTGTACTTTGTTGTATTGTCCCCAAACTAAAATTATACTATAATTATACCGAAAGATGAAGCCGGAATGCTAGAAAACTAAAATATCACGTGACGAGTGGAAGTTTGTAAGTGGAAGTGGGAGATATAAAAGATGTGTCATATATTTTATAAGATAACAGTGACAGTTGGACATGTATTTTAGGTTAACAATGACACACCGGAGCATGAATTTAACTTCTTCATATACTGAATTTAAGTAGTTTTTGTTATTTTTCCACGCGTCCGTCCTTGCACCTCTCTTTCTATCATTGCGACTTCAAAACAAAGGTGCACGTCACTTGTCTGTAGGTACTTATATTTAGTCTGAAGTATTGCCTATAAACCTGTACCCGTAAATGATAGGCATAGATTATACAACTCACAGATAAAAACAAAATCCCTAAGAAGGGGGGCTAAGTACAGGCTAAGCAACAAGTATTTATGTGGCAAATTTAAATATGTGCGGTTAATTCAAATTCTTAAATTTTGTTATAAAGTTAAATCTATTTTTACTAAAACTATATTTATATCAAAACTTTTAGCTCAGCGAGCAATTACAATTATTATACAAGGTGGACCATAAGGTTTTGACCAGTTTATATTTCAAAAACTATCTGAACTACAATATTGAAATTTGGGATTATAAACAGTGGCTAGATATGCCGATTGTAAGTAATAAATGAAGTTTTGGAACGTCACATTTTAGGTCAAGTGATAGCATCTTTAAAATTTTTAAGGGACAATCTATATACTTTTGCACT